>CAUYQV010015023.1:0-15028 GCA_963574575.1 Galagoides demidoff | reverse complement strand
GTGGATCAAGCAGTTCTCCTGGTGAAGGACTGGGACAGGGGCTTGGTCTTGAAAGGGTGGGTGGATGCTGTTCTTGGGGCTCCTCTCCCTATCTCAGCTGGCAAGGGGAGGGAGAGTGGACTGGAAACTCAAAATGGCAGTGCAAACGCCAGTTCCACTTTTCTGCCTGGGGGAGGGTGTTCTGAGTCTCAACTGGGTTCCTCCAGGGTAGCAAACTTCCCTGTTGGCAGCTCTCACTCATGGAGTGGGAGAATAGGTCCTCAGTTTATCGGTGGCCTGTAGGAGACTTGGAGGAGCGGTTGAAGAGGAAACAAAGGAAAAGCACATCTTTCCTGGGGGAGGGGATAGGCATTGTTCCTTTGGGGTGGTTTATGTACCTGTGGAGCGTCCTCTAGGAGTCTCCGCCTGTCTCAGAAGATGTGTCCTTCTGGTATCACTTTTCTCTCTCAGCTGGGCTCCCAATTTTTGACTTTGTTGGAGGTTTCTCTGGACTTTATCCTTTCCTCTGAACAGGAGCTTCTGTCAGAGACTGGTGCCTGTCGGCCATCTTGGGAGGAGGAGCCAATTAGCTGCCTTATTTAATAGCCTACTAAGAATTTTGGTAATGTGGATAATATATCAGAGTTCTTCACCTGTTTTCTTACTCTTTATTGTGACCACGGGTGATTTTATCTGCTTTGTGCCTTCATTTGTTATATTGATGACTTTTGTTTCTTCGTAAGGGCTTATTCTTAAACTGGAAAGGTTTGAGAAAAGCATTGTCTAATTTTTAAGACAGAGGAACATAGAGAACAGATGTGATTCATTGTCTAACTTGGGGCCCAGCAGATACAAAAGCAGACTACTCTGACTCAAGGTCCACTTAGACCCTGGGGAGGTTTTGTTGCCTGGGGAAGGCTAGTGAAGGCCATTCTACTCCCACTCTTGGCAGGAAGAATTCTACAGCTAATCTACCACAGTGTTCCAGGTGAAGCATAAGTTAAAAACTATAGAAAGTTTTAAATTAACATCTAAATTTTACAGTGTAGCATTTCGGCAACGAATAACCTCAGAGAGCTCATCTCAAAAATGAAATAATAGAACTATTGCTCAGACATCTGAAAAGTGAAGCCTCGCCCCACTCTCAGGCTCAGGCTGAGACATAAGGTGCCGATGGCTGCCTTGGCAGCCCCTGTCACAGTGGCATCTTTATACAGGGCTAACAGCACCGAAAAAACCCAGGACATTGGAGGAATTCCTGCTGCTGATGTATTTGTAACAGTTCCAAACATAGCTAATCAAGTAACCCCTAAAAGTCAAGATAATGCTAATGAACAGAATAAGGACCAAACAGTTATGATTCACGGACATGATATTATCTTTGTAGGGAAAATTAGGAGGCAGCTGCCCTATGTACTCCTGAATGGAATTTGGATAAACAAGCACAGTGACTGCAACCAAGGTGTTCAGGGCAAAATTAGAGATCTGGTAGCAGAGGAAGGGGATAGTGCAGGCAGCGAGTTGCTTATATGCTCCATAAGTAGCCATTGCACATGCTAGGATCGTGAGAAAAGAAATTGCAATAGCAATACACATGTTGGCATCATCCATGAACTCAAAGTCACCTCCTAGTTCAGAACTTGAAATGCTGATCCAGGTCAGCCAGGATGCTCAATAAAATCAGCAGTACCTCGGCATTGATGATCAGGTACCAGATGCCAAATAGGATTGTGCCAGGGCAGAGATGGCAGTGCAGGCAGCAGCTTTGGAGTAGAATGTTGTCTGGGGCGCGACCATCTTCATAGCTCCAGCTGCAGGCAAAGTGTCACGGTTAACGAACCCACAAGGGGCGTCTACTATTGCTCGCTGCACAGGAAACCAATTCTGAGACAACGAGGATTATCAAGGAAGAAAGAATTTATTTAGACGATGTGTTGACTGGGAGGGGGAGGCACAGGTTACCTGAAATCCACCTCTCAGATTAGCAGGGTTAAGGGGGTTTTCGTAGATGAAAATCAATAATGCATAGGAGTATACTCCTTGTATGTTTGCAGGGCATCCAAGTGCAGTGGGGAATCTGCTAGTTCATGTATCCCATGAACAGAAAGTGGTGGACGAATCCCTTCCCATGATGGGATCTTAGTATTATAACGAGGTAGGGATTATTAGCCTTGTGCACAGGCTCAGTGGCTCTTGATCACAATCTGTGGTGGCGTATCGCTTATCTTGACTTTCTTTGGACATTCTGGTAGTGTTAGGCTCTGTAGTTACCTCAGGGCTGCAAGGAGGTTCTGCTGTTTCCTGGGACAAACTCAAAGAAATTCTATCAGTGTACAGAAAATTACAAAGTTCTGTTCACTGGTTTGTCCTGAGATCTCGTCTCTGATTTTTCTAAGACTGCTGTTGCTAGGCCACTGGAGCTGAGATAACACTGTTTCATCCCTGTTCATTGAAGGCCGCTCAGCTGCCTGCTTCAGTTCTAATGTGAACATCAAAAACTAAGCTAAGACACTAGAGATTGGTAAAACCAGTCATATCACAAGTGCACGTCCAAGTTTTTAGGAGCGTTTGACTCGGGCCTACTCACCTGCCCGTGCCGTCTTCATTCCACGTTCCCTTGAGTGCTCCGAGTGGTGGCAGCATGGGTGGGGCATACTGATGACTTTTAAACCTGTATTTCTTATTTAACAGAAATTCATTCATTGTTTCATTCAACAAATATTGATAGAGTGCTAACGTGTGCTTGCCAGTATTCTAGATTCTACAGATTCACCAGTTAAGATTCAGTTTTTGTGGAACTTATTTTCAAGTGTGGGACACATAAATATACAAGTATGTCTTAATAACTAGGAAGAAAATGAAGGTATTGTAAGGGGATGGAATGAGATGGAGGGATGGGAGGTATATATAATATGGTCAGGAGGTGATAGTAGAGCAGAGTCATCAATTAAGTGAGGGAACAAGCCATGAGAAGGACTGTTAGAAGAGTAGTGAATGTTAGAAATACTTAAAAGTACTTACAAATCATTTGACTAACTTGTTCTTGTTAAGCATATCAGAAGTAGTAGCAATTTTTAAGCTTAGTGTGTTTGGGAAAATCACAAAGGCTGTAGCTAGGCAAGAACATGTAAGCAGAGAGGTATACCTTAGTAAGATGAGGACTGGATCAAATAGCACCATGTTAAGCCTCAGTAAGGAATTAGAAATTTATTTTTATTCCTTTTTCAGTTGGATTTTTTTTTTTTTAATGTATCCCACCCTTCCTTCTTTGGTTGAATCCTAGGTGCTAAAAAAATTCAGCTTTAGGTATTAGAACTCAATTTTTTTCATGGACTGCAGTATTTGTTATATCGTTTATTTTAGTGAGTGGCACTACCAGCTACCCAGCTGACTAATCCGGAAATGCAAGCATCATCCTATGTCCCACCTTCCCTCTCCTATGGTCAGTTGCCTTTTTGTCAATTCTGCCTTTTTTGGTTTAACTTCATCCTCTTGGCTATCACTCTGGTTTATGCCTTCATCGTCCTACAGTAGTCTCTGATTGATTTTTGTCTTTATTCTTAACATCTCCATTTCATTGTGCAAAGCCATATACATATTACTGGTCACAGTTTATTATATTGATTCTGTTTCTTAAAGTTCAGTGTTTCCTTTCGCTTGTGAGTCTTCTTATTTATTATCCTTATTCTCTCCACCTGGAACACCCCCTTCCAAAACTGGCCTGCTTCTACTCATCCTTCACTTGCAACTTAAAACTCCCTTGTTCCAGGAAAGATTTCCTAGCACTCTTGAATTACAGACTGCTTATCTATGATTCCCTTATCATACTTGAATTACTTATTAAATTACTTGTCTTCATTCCATTGCTGTCCATTCAGGTCCCCTTCTCCAACACAATACCTGTGAGAATATTAATTTTATGCGAAATTATTTTCATAACTTTTATTTAGTCTTGTGTTCTTGATTCCAGGAATGTTCCTAACACATGATAGGTTCTCAATACCTATTTATTGCATTTTGTTTTACTCTCAAAAGTTACATTGTACTAATAACACTTTTTTTATTTACACGTGCACACATTAATAACACATGTATGATATTTCACTTCCTAATTGTTTCCAGAATCATCTGAAGTGAGTGATGAGAGGATAAAAACTTCAAATACATAAATATGGTTAATAAACGTTGGCTTTGTCCAAGAAGTACTTAAAAATCATTTGACTCACTTGTTTTTGTTAAGCATATTAGAAGTAGCAATTTCTAAAAACAAAAACTTGTTTTTTAGTTACTTCACATTTAAAATATGGCAATAAAACTAAAACTGCAAGCAGGCAGCCAAACACTGATATGAAACTATAGGCCAGAATGTTCAAGTAGTTCCTATAAGGTAGAGGTTCCTTGGTAGTAGAAGTATATAAAGGTGTTTCAATACTTAAGGTAGCTACCAAATACTGTGAAATTATTGTACAAAATGCAGTTGTAGACTTTATTAGTTTTGCTGTATATTGTTTTGTCCATTAGTTAATGGTATTTTAAATTTGTCATCAGTGTGCAGCTTGCCTAGGGAAAAAGTTGTCTTGAATTTGAGAAAATAAACCTTAGATTTGTGACCTATTAACAACTTTCTTTCAAGTGGAAGATATAATGGGAAAACAGAGGGAGGGCCATCTAATTCAGAGTAATGGAGGTTTGAACGGAGACTTCAAATAGAAGTTTGAAACATTTTTAAAAATATTTTTTCACATTAAAAATAACTTTTCCCTTTAGGGGAAAGCATGAAACACGAAGTTAAAACCCTGTTCTTACTTCAGTTTACCACTATAATGAACTTGTGTATTCTTTTAAAAAATTTTATGTTTTTTTCTTAATTTCCAATTAATATGAAGGCACATATAATTAGGCCACATTTGCTTGCACATGTAAGGCAAAGTCTAAGTTATAGCCATGTTTCCCATGTAGGAAATATGCCATAATCCTGGACATTGTTCTGCGAGGGAGGAAGGGACTTGCTGTCCTGTAGGCCTCACCCACCTTGGACTCAATTGAGTTTTTTTCCCATGTGAGCATGTTGTTAATCTACAAGTTTCAAATTAGTATTGAGTACATGTGATACCTGTCTAACTTGTGTAATCTTATATATTTTCTACATACGAAGCCATGTTTGTTTGTTTTTTTTTTGAGACAGAGTCTTTCTCTGTCACCCTCGGTAGAGTGTCACATAGCTCATAGCAACCTCAATCTTTGGGCTCAGTGATCTTCTTGCCTCCTCCTCTCGTGTACCTGCCACAACGCTCTGCTAAGTTTTCTATTTTAGTAGAGATAGGGCCTCATTCTTGCTCAGGCTGGTCTTGAACTCCTCCTGAGCTCAAGCAGTCCACCCACCTTAGCTTACAAGAGTGCTGTGATTACAGGTGTGAGCGACAGAGACTATTTACTGTTTTCTGTTACTTGCTGCTTTCACTAATCTTTTTGGATGTTTTCTACACCAGTATACACAATCTTTCATTTCTCTTGATTATAGAGTACTCCATTGAATACACATTTTTCTATAACAATGCAGCAGAGATCATATTTGTACATTATCTCTATTTGTATGTGTTTATTTAGCTATAGTACTAGTGGTATAGTAGCTAGGTCAAGGGGATATATATTTTTAGTTATCTTGGGGAGTCAGGTGTCACAGTCACTAGATGTCAGTAGAGGCTTGTATAGATTTACGTAATTTATATTCCCTCTACCAGTTCATGAATGTATCTCTTCTACTCCTTTCCCCTACTTATTATTCAGCAGTTTTCTAAGTAATCATAGACCTTTACCGCATGTATAAGAATAGCACAATAAATGGTGGGAATGACTGCTCACTGAAAAATTGACGAAAGGGTCATAAGCCTGCTGTTATTTCATTCATAGTTTCAATGTTACAGTGTGCTTGTGCTTGAGGAAACTAATTTTAACTGGATTCAGGGTAACAATATCCATAAGAGGAAATACAGAAAACTAAAGAGGAATGAGTCTCATTTTAATATAAGCTTAGTTCCTGGAAATAATCTTTCAACATTTGGCTACACTAATCTAAGTATTAATTATAACTTGTTAACAGTTTACAACATAATATGGTTTTGTTTATTCCTCACATAGATGTTTTTAGCTATTTTACAGAGGAATAGAATTAAACTCAGAAAAATTAAGTTGCCTAACATCACAGATTTTAATGGGGAGCTTCTTTTGTGTTTGTTTTAGAAATCATGTTGCATTTCTAATCTATGGAAGGAAGTGTGTATCGTCCTACTGTAGGGTCTGCAAAATATTGATAACAGAGGCTCAGTAAAAGTCGTTGATGAATTCTCTTTTGAGAAAAAAGATTTTGAAGGCTTTAATAGCATTAGTAGAATTTAAGAATAAAAAGTGGTAATGAGTAACTCAAAGAATACATGTGACCTTACTATTTTGACTTTTACTATGGATAGTTGTAAGCATATAAAAGTAGAAAGAATTATAAAGTGAATTTTTGTATACCCAGATTTTGATAGTTGTCAACTCATAGCCTATCCTTTTCATGATGGAAATTTACTCAACACAAAGTAACGATTCTGAGTGCTGTAGCTTGGTGGTTAGAGTGCTGGCTTGCAAACCAGGAGTCATGACTTTGAACCTCACCTGGGCCTGATTAAAAAAAAAAATGACAACTCAAAAATTATATAAAGCAAAAACCTTGAGATTTACTTATTTTATAATAAAATAGCTATTGAACGCCTGTTGTTGATAGGCACATGTAAAGGGGTTTTGTTTTTCCTGTTTATTTTGAAGTAATTGTAGGCTCATAGGAAGTTGGAAATACAGTACAGAGAAAGGTCCCAGGGACCCTTCATCCAGCTTCTCACAATGGTAACATCTTCTATAGTTACAGTACAATATAATTTTGTAGTTATATAATTAGCACAATGTCAAAGCCTTATGTATTAACATTGATATAATCTACAAATCTTATACAAGTATCAGATTTTACGTACTCTCATTTGTATGTGTGTACGAATATATGAATTGTTTTTCGCATATATGGATTCTTGTAACCACCACTCTAATCAAAGTATTAAATATGATGTTAGTTGTGGAGTTTCATAGATGTTCCATTTCATATTAGGAAGTTTCTCTATTAATAGCTTGCTGAGAGTTTTATTAGGAATGAAAGTTGAATTTTTTTTTTTTTTTTTTGAGACGGAGCCTCAAGCTATCCCCCTGGGTAGAGTGCCATGGCATCACAGCTCATAGCAACCTCCAACTCCTGGGCTCAAGCGAGTCTCCTGCCTCAGCCTCCCAAGTAGCTGGGGGTGCCCGCCACAACGCCCAGCCATTTTTTGGTTGCAGCCATCGTTGTTTGGCGGGCCCGGGCTGGGGATTCGAACCCGCCGCCTTAGGTGTACGTGGCTGGCGCCTTAGCCGATTGAGCCACAGGTGCTGAGCCTAAAAGTGGAATTTTTAAAATGTTTTGTACATCTGTTGAAATAGTTCTGTGATTTTTCTTCATTAGCCTGTTGATATGGTGAATTACAATAAAACAAATGCAAAACAAAACAAATACATTTTGAACAAACAAAATATTGTGGATTACATTGATTTAGAAGAATGGGTATGAATTTCTTTAAATTTATGTGTTTTTTTAATCCACTAAGGAAATCGTCTGTACCTGTTCATTTCTTTGAGAAGTTATGAAGTTTTTAATTCGGTATCTTTACTTGTTAAAGGTATATTTAAATTCATCTGTTTATTTGATCATAATACTGTAAGATCTTTTTATTTTTCCTGTGACTTCTGCATGCTTGTGCATTTAGTTCTGATTTTAGTAATTTGAGTCTTTACTTTCTTTTCCTATAGTATGAAGCCTCTGATGTTGCTTCTCAGAATTCATAGACTTGGGCACTCACTCAGTCACTTTGAGATGGCAGTGGTTTATCAGGCTACGTCCCTGATTTTTCTCTTAGATTAACTGCCTCTGTCAATTTCATAGGCAGTGGTTAGGTTTCAGTAATTGTCTGATTTATTATTTTCATTAATGCAAAAATAGGGGCTAAATTGTCCCACAGTCTTCAACCAGTTAAATCTGGGCCCTTTTGCACGAATAGTTTTTGAGCCCAATTTTTGAGATTTGTGGTAATACCAAAAGGGCTCTTATTATCTTATTTATTTTATCTTCTTATGACTGTATTTATCTCTGGTAAACTAGCTGACCTGTGGTTTAGGTTGTTATCCTAAAACTACCAGCCTCCTCTTAATTGTTCACTACCAAAATCTCCAAAATACTGTTCTTGGGGCCCATTTGTCTTTAATACAACTTTTCTACTGCTCTGAAGCTGGGAAAGGACAATGAGGGATCTGCTTCTCTTGGAGTGATGTAAGCTGGGCACTGGCTAGGAACAGTATCCTCTGGTATACTTGGCTTGCCTTTCCCAGCATGGAATTTGTGCCCTATGAGTAAGCTGAGACGCCAGGATGATTGAGCCTCAGTATTCTTAACATTCTGTTACTTAAGAGTCTCACCCTATGAGTGAGGGTTGGATAAAGGAAAGTTGTCTCTCACTTCTTTGCCACACAAAAAAGAATTTACAATGTAACATACCATGAGAAATGTTAGGGGCCTACCCCTCCCATATTCTTGACTAAGATAGGGGGAGAGGAAGGAGGGATTACCACTTCCTGGCCACACTTGGCCAGAGTGGACCATTGGCCTGGGGAAAAAGAGAAAATGGGTTATAGGCTGTTTTGTAATTTTGCAGGCTTTCTTTAATAAATATTTTATTTGTTGTATGTCTGTTCGATGAATTCCCTTTAAATTCTTACATTTGTTTTTGGACCTGCTTGGAGCAGATCTGTGGTGTTCTTTTCTGTACTTAATCATTTGACTGATTTTTGAGCATTGAACCAGCTTTTACTCTGAGAATGACCCCATTTTGTTATTATGTGTAATTATTTTGAGATAATGCTCAATTCCATTAATGTTACTGAGGATTTTTGTATCTATGTTCATGAGAAATGTATCAGTTTGTAGTTTTCTCTTTTGTACTATCTTTGGTTTAAGTACCAGGCGTATACTGGTTTTATAGAATGAGTTGAGAAGTTTTCTATCTTCTATTTTCTTGAGGAAGTTTGAGTGGAATTTCTCTTAATTCTCATTTAAATTTTTGTACACATTGAAATCCTCAGGCCTAGGAGATTTTGTTTCTTGGGAAGTTTGTTTTGAAACCATAGTTTTAATTTTTTAAGTTATTCTATGCCTGTTAAGATGATCTGTTTCATCGTGAATTATAGGTTTTTGCTTTCTGAGGAAATCAGTTTGTTCTTTGCTTTCTGAGGAAATCAGTTTGTTCCATCCAAATTGTCAGATTATGTGTGTATATTTGTTTTTCCTGTTTTTTTACCTTGTTAATGTTAGAATGTGTAGTGATATCCTCAGTTTCAATTCTGTAATTGGAGATTTCTGTCTCCTTTTTGGTAGTCTTGTTAGAGGTTTATCAATTTTATTGATCTTGTCAAAGAACTAGATTTTTCACTGGTTTTATCTTGTTTTTGTTTTCAAAAACTTAGATTTCTGCCCTAACCTGTATTACTTTCTTCTTTTAGTTTGTTGTGCTCTTTTTCTAAGTTTTTTTTTAACATGAGCTTAGACTGTCTATTGATTTGAGATCTTTCCTTCTTCTAATAGAAGCATTTAGGTTTACAAATTTTCCTGAGTGCTGCTTTGATTGTATTCTACACATTTTGGTATTTTCAGTTTTCTTTTTAGTGTTTTTTTATATCCCTGAGTTCACTTTTGTCCTGTGGATTATTTGTAAATAAATTTTCTATCTTTCATTTTCTATTTTGATTTCAATATGCTCATAGAGCATACTATATGATTTTAGTTATTTTTAATTTGGTATGGTTTGTTTTATGACCAGGATATTAACTATTGTGTGACTGTTCCATGGATGCTGGAAAAGAGTGCATATTCTGCTGTTGTTCAGAAGAGTGTCCTAGAAATATCATTTAGATCCTGCTAGTTAACATTTTGTTGAGTTCTTTTCTATCCTACCTGTTATTTCTGTATAATAATTCTAGTAATTGTTGAGAGAGGTGTTGGCATCCCTAGTTAAATTAATATTTGTACATTATTTTCTAATTTTTCTTCCAGTTCTATTAATTTGTTTCGTGTATTTTTTTTTTAGCTATATTCTTTTCTTCATAAATATTATGTAATGTCCTACTTTGTCCTTGGTAAAATTTGTTCTCACTAGTAAAACAACTCTATTCTGAGTTTCTTCATGTTATTTCCTTTCTGGTTGGAGAACTTTCTATGGGAAGTTTTAAAATTTTCAAAGGGAGAAAACCATTATATTTGAAATAAGTTTTTCTTTTATAGTTGGGTCATGAGTTTTCCCCCACTACTTTGCAAGTCTCTAATTGGTTTATTTATTTACTCTAATGTAATAACTGATAAATAATTAAGTTGGCTATTTTATTTTTTTCTGCCATTTATTACTTGATTAGTTTATTGCATGTTTTCTCTTTGTTCTGCTTTTCATTTCTTGGTTTTTATTTTTCTTTTATAGATTACGTGAACATTTTGTAGAATTCCACTTTCATATATTGTTTTGGAGAATATCTGTTTAGCTAGGGTTTTTTTGTGGTTGCTTTTGGTATAACAGTGTACATTTATAAATTTTTATAGTATATTGTTAACATTTTACCACTTTGAATAAAACATAAAAACCTATCTTTAGATATCCTTACCTTCCCCCTTTGCAATACAATTATAATTGTATATTTCCCTATAATACAGTTATTAGATTTTTTTTTACACATACATTGAGCATCACATAAGATAGTTATAAAACATAATTTAAGCTTGAAGAGAAGGATAAGCTATTATATTTGCTTTTATTTGATTGCTTTTCTTTTCTGTTCAGAGCTTATGTTATTCTCTTTCTAGTTGGAAGACTTTGTATAGGCATTCTCTCAGGAATAATCTGTTGATAAGTTGTCATATTAACATCATTGTTTACATTCCTATAGAATATTTTCTATTTATAGAATTTTGTAACAAAAGTGATTTTCTTTTTAGCACTTGAAAATTTTTGTACACTTCCTTCCTAGCCTTCCTAATTATAGATGAGAAATTCTGATTTTAGTTGTCATTGCCTATAGGTAGTGTCTTTTTTTCTAGTTGCTTTCAAGATTTTTAGTTTGTATTTAGTTTTCAGTATTTTTATTATGATGTGTCACAGGATAAATTCATTTGAATTCATTTTGTTTGGGAAAAACTTGGATTCTTGAATCTCCTTCTTTTTGCCAAATTTACATAAATTTTAGCTACTATTTCTTGAGATACTTTACTGTGTTAAAACTCTCTCATCTCTTCTAGAGGTGCTAATGAAATAGCATTACATACTTTTTTCTTGTCCTGCAAGTCTCTGAAGCTGAGGCTCATGTCTTTGTCTTTTGTTTTTTTGTCTGTTTTCTCTGCTTTGTTCATATTGGATGTTTTCTGCTGATCTTAAAGTTCATTGATTTTTCTTTTCTCACTTTTATTTTTCTCTTGAGCCCATCTAGTCAGTTTTTATTTCTGTGTCTGTACTTTTAAGTTACATAATTTCCATTTGGTTCTTTTCTGTTTTCTATTTGCTGAAAATATTCTATTTTCTCCTCCAGTTTTCTGTTGACCAGCAGCCATAATGGCTCATTGAAACATTTTTATGATGGCTGCTTCCAGATCTTTGTTAGATTATTCTGACATCTGAGTCATCTCAGTGTTGGCATCTATTGATTGTTTTTTCTAGTTAAGTTTTTCCTAGTTCTGGATATGATGAGTGATTTTAGGTAGTACTTTGGACATTTGGGGCATTATGCTATGAAATTTAAGATTGTATTTCATTTTCTTTGTAACTGGGAGTCACTCTGGTCCTGTCCTGGTTTTATGGTTTTTGATTCTAATGATAGTTTGGTCTCTAGCACCTGTTCAGAGCTATTCTACCCTCCTCTGTGTATAGGTATGCAGAGATTTCTCTGAAAACTATGAATGTTCTACACTGTAGTTAAGTTTTTATAACTTTGGCCCTTTTAATTTTGCTTATTTTCACATGTGGTTCATCATGTGTACCTACCAAGGAATTCATTTCAATTTTTATCAATGTCTTTTTCAATCTGCCTCTTCTTTCATATCTTCATCACTGTTTGGGAGATAGCACATGCTACAGCTATGTGTTGGTGGTGAAAATCTAGGCTTGCCCCTCAGCTTCTGCTAACACCAGTTCAGTGAGGAAGGGCAAGCACTGCCTGTTATCAACAAGCCTAAATGGAAGTTCAGAATACACACGCTACTTCTATGTAATACCACCCTACAGGAGCTATCATGAAACACTACTTGGTAAAGCTTGAAAGGGGATAGAAGACCAGGCCAATCTTCCCACTTGATTTCTATAGAAATACTAAAGGAAGGCTCACTTTTTCCCTTGGATTAATGTTGTCATTGGGGTTTCTGTCCTGCTAGCTACCATTTTCCTGGTCTTTTCCCTATAGAAGGTGGCTTTTCTTGGGCTCTGTTTGTCTACACCTATTGGCACTTCCGTGTTACAGGATTCCTCAATACTATGGGGATGTCTACAATGTATGGAAGGTGAAAAGAAAACACAGGTATAGTGTCCAGAAATAAAACTGTAGATTCAGTTGATTCTGGTTTTTAAAAATATTTTTTGTGGAGACAAGATCTCACTGTGTTGCTGGGCTGGTCTCAAATTCCTGAACTCAGGCAATCCTCCTGCCTCAGCCTCCCAAAGTAATGAGATTATAGGAATGAATGTTAGTTGATTTGACAAGGTTGCCAAGGACATTCAATGGAGAAAGTGTCGTTTCTTCAAGAAAAGGTGCTCAGAGAACTGGATAGCCACATGCAAAAGAATGAAGTTGCACTATTATCAAGTATATACCTACCATATATAAAAATTCAAGGGTGAAAGACTTGTATATAAAACTGTCAGGATCTGCTTCTGACACCACTTGTCAGGGCCCGGGACTAGCCATGTCTTGGTTCCAGCTTAGGTAGATTCTGGATACGGACCACTAAGCTACCTTGCTCAGGAACAGTTTCTCTTAGGTGCTTGAGGGCTATCTACTTTAGCGGGAGAGAGATAGTATTTTAGAGAGAGTAAAGCAGTCTTCTTAGAACAGATCGCTCTAGCTTTTAGTCTTTAGCAGAGCTTGGTAATCTTCAGCAGCTGTGCTGGCGTTCTGCAGGTAGGAAAGGAGACAGAGTCAGAGTAAGCGGGCCCGTGATAGAATGTGCGTGCCTTTTGACTGCCTTCTCCACCAGCGTAATATAAGGCTGATCTTCTGCTTCTCAACACCACAGGTGCCAGTTCACTAATGCTCTCATCTCGCAAGCTCCCTCATGCTAGTTAGAACTAAATCTCTCTCCATGCCCTTTTCACCAAGGTGTTCCATTACAGGTATTTTCTATAACTCTCACTCCTCCTAGCCATAGGCTATACGGGCTGCTACTTTCCCCTTTTTTTAAATATACGAACAAAATTTTTAATGTGGTAAAGGCAGTTCTTCCTGTTATCTAGCCCTTTTCTTTCTAGGCAAAAGATGGTAATTGTCAGAGTTCAGAATTCCAGGTAGGGCCTCTTTAAATGAGGAAGCCCAATACAGATGTAAACTATTAGCCGCTGCTAGGGGAAAATGATGCTTGTGATGTTAATTCCCTTAAAGGTCTTTTTAAACTGAGAAAACTGCGAAATCTTTCCTGAGAGAATTTACCATTTAACTGTAGGAACTTTCCTTTGAAAGTTAACTGATGAACAAAAGATAACGCTTTCCTTGCAATCTTTGCAAGCAAGGATTTTTCTCTCAACTGTTCCAAAAGTTTTGCTACTCGAGGTACTGAAATCCACCCTTTAAATCGCAAAAGACTGTTACTCGTGGATTAATGGTTCCACACTTGGCAGTTCCTCTCGTGGAACTGTTACTCATGGTCCAAAAAGTACCACCATTCACAATTCCTCGATAGCAGAGTTTTTCCTGCTTATAAGCTGCTTTTCCAGCGAAATTTTTGCTGATTTCAGGCTCCTTTTTTTCAAATGGAGTTTCCTAGCACAAAGAGTGGTTTAACTCTTACTGTTCCCTCCCTTTGTTCTCACCTCTCATAATCTTCCAAAGGCTTCACTTGCTTCGGAGTGACACTTCCCCTTTGGGCCGTGTCCAGTCTCCTTAGCTGGACCCAATTATAGTGCATAGACACTAATGAGAGGTCGGTTACCCCTTCATCACGCAGGATAACCTAATATTCCACAAACAGATTTAGTCTCATTACTCTCCGTTGTCATCCATTCGTCTGGTTTAATTTCCCGTTTTACACTAAGGCACCACACGTCTAACCAAGCTGGCAGAATGCTCCCATGGCATAGAATTGAATTATACTGTTTTTTCTGAGAATGGTTTGAAATGAAAATGTTCAACTTTTTTCTTTCATTTACCAGTGGGCCCTGATTCTGGCCCAACTGATAATTTCCCTACAATAAATGTTTTCTATCTCTATCAAATTAATAACGGCATTTGTTTGCCCAATGAAAGCCTTTACACTTGGGACATACACCTGGAGGTTTACATGCTCTTTGTTCCTTTTCTTTAGCATTCAATGTTCTTTTCCCTTTTAAACTCTTTCCTCTTATGGCCTAGTTTCCCATATTTATAGCATTTGATGTTAACTGGGGGATTTACCCTCTGATCTTCCAGCTGCGCAGTTTAAATTGTCATGTCAATATAGCATTTACCTGCTTCAAAGATTATTCATCTGATCTCTCAGCTGTTTTATATCAACTGCCATGATATTAATTTCGTCTTTAAGCTGTTTCATCTGATACTTCAATTGCTGTATCTCATTTTCTTTTTTTTTTTTTAATTTTATTGAATGGTAACTATGTACATTAATGCCCTTCTGGGGTACAGTGTGGGGTTTTCACATGCAATCTGAAATACTTCCATCAAACTGATCAACACAGCCTTCATGTCATTTTCTCAG
>CAUYQV010015022.1:0-55276 GCA_963574575.1 Galagoides demidoff | reverse complement strand
GAGGGTGATTGGTGGGGTTACCTCTTTGTTTTATCTTACAAGGGTACAAGTGAATCTTTCTAAAAGCAGAGTATGACTGTCTTAACTCAATAGCTAAGAAAATGACATGAAGGCTATGTTAACCAGTTTGATGAGAGTATTTCAAAATGTATATGAAAACAGCACACTGTACCCCATGATTGCATTAATGTACACAGTTATGCTATAAGAAAGAATAAAGGAAATTTGAATGAGAATAAAAAAGAATTTAAGGAACATAACAGTAGCTAAAAGCTGGAAGAAATAATGAGCAGATTCTTCCCCCTGGATCCTTCAGAAGGAACAAAACCTTGTCAACACCTTTATTTGGACTCCTGGACTACAAAACTGTGAGGGAATAAATTTATGTTGTTTTAAGCCACACAGTTTACGATAATTTTATATAATATATTTAAAAATATTATAAAAAATTGTGGCTGGGCTCAGCACCTATGGCTTAAGCAGCTAAGGCGCCAGCCACATACACCTGAGCTAGCGGGTTTGAATCCAGCCTGGACCCGCCAAACAACAATGACAGCTGCAACCAAAAATAGCCAGGCATTGTGGCGGGTGCCTGTAGTCCCAGCCACTTGGGATGCGGAGGCAGGAGAATCACTTGACCCCAGGAGTTGGAGGTTGCTGTGAGCTGTGATGCCACAGCACTCTACCCAGGATGACAGCTTAAGGCTCTGTCTCAAAAAAAAAAAAAATTGTGACTGAATATTTGAGGCCCTATAGATACATCAGAGCTTCACTACAACCCTGACCTCAGAATGTATCTTAAAAACTAAATATCTATTAATGAAGCATTTTTA
Organism: Galagoides demidoff; assembly: GCA_963574575.1. Lineage (NCBI taxonomy): Eukaryota > Metazoa > Chordata > Mammalia > Primates > Galagidae > Galagoides > Galagoides demidoff. The sequence goes on along the minus strand of CAUYQV010015022.1, from coordinate 54,443 downwards.
ACTTCAATTACTTCATCCATTTGAATGGAATTCAAACTAATTAGTTTCACATCACATTCTATTCCATACAAAAATTCTCATCATGTACTAAATTGTAAAAATCAAGCCAGAACCAGAATTCACTTTATAAGTCCAATTTTTAAAAAATATATAATTTTATTTAAATATACATGTACGAGAGAGCATACAACATCTTAAGTATCAAGAATATATTCATAATTTTTTTCATTATATTCACATTTTATAAAAGCTTCACAATTAAAAGCATGAATACTTAACAATAACAATGTAGAAATTTGTTCCATCATAACTAATGTCTCTATATAACAATCCATGAATTTCTCTGCAGACTAAGATGTAAATGCTGTCTTATTTATATGATAATTTGAAAACTGTTGCAGATCTTGAGCACTCCAGATCTTTCACACTTGGCAACAGTGTATTTCCATATAGTGAACTAAATAGCTAGATATAAAGCTCATATTTTTAGACAACTGCCAATTATGCTCTCTATCTCACAGTCGGAAGACTTGGACTAAATATTCAGGGCTAACATTGAAGTTATTCTGAATGCCAAGTTAGCAGTTGATATAACAACACACTTATCAATTTCCTTGTTATTGATTTGGCAAATAATTACAAGCCTCACCTACTTTGTATAAAGTAATACTTGTGGTATTTTTCTTTCATCTGACAAAATACATACATATACACACACAAACATAGATACGTAGATATATTATATGCAGCCACACATGTATATGTGATAAAGGTTGAAGCTTCAACTTATGAACTTCAGTTCAGAAATAACTCTTTTCCAATATATGTCCTTTCTTCTCAATAGTTAAATATATGAAATCTATCAGCTAAAATGTATTTCCTATTAAGGGTATTATGTCAGTTAATTAAAAGTATTTCTAATACATAATCATATGTTCTCCCCCTATAAGTGTCTACAATTTTTCGATGGAACTCTAAACAACAAGAAGACTTTTCTGTCTCAGTGAATAATCTATCTTCATTCATTTTTCTTTTGTTTAATCAATGCCTGGAATGTTTATATACTATTCTTGGTACCATAAACTGAGTGCTTTTCTACTCAAGCATAAATGTAGCTCTCTATTCAAAAATCCATCTATCTCTTGTAATACAGACAAAATATATGTAAATTTTATGTCCCTTTAGATAACAGTCATTCTATTGGAACAAGAATAGGTATGGCTTACTAAGTATGGGCAAGCATATGAAACAACGGGAACACTGAGGCTACCCTGATTGGTGTGGGAATTGGTCAAAAAATGTTTGGAGAACAACTTGCCATTCCATAGTGAAATTGAAGCAACATAAACCTCGCAAATCAGAAATTCCACTTCTGGCTATGGAAAACCCCAGACCTTGGAAAAACCCTTACACACGAGCTCCAGGGATGTGCATAGGAGTGTTCCTAGTGGCGATAGCTGCATTGTTGGAAAACGAGAAAAAGCTCAAGTGTTGGGCAACAGTAAAATGAACAAATGAATTGTGTGATGCTCATGCAATGATATGTATAGAATGGGATTTGAACAGTTCGTGCAATGAAATTCTGTATATTCATGTAATAGTGGCAGTGAAATGAATTCAACTAACACATCAGTATGTGCAAATCTAAGAAATACCTGTGCAAAATCTTGAGTGAAAAAAGCAAGTTACTAAATACTATTGCATTTCCATTCTTCTGAAGTTCAAAAAATCAAACCTGAACAATGCATTATCCAGGGCTGCCTGTATTTCTGGTGAACTGACAAAGAAAAGCAAATGAATAAAGACATCGAATCCTAACACAATGGCCACTCAGAAGAGAGGAGGACGATTCAGCGAGCCTGGGGAGGGTTCCCAAAGTACTGGGTGGTGTTTGTACTGGTGTTAGTTGTATCATAGTGCTCGTGAAACTATAATATACAAGGTCAGACAATTAAGTTCATGAAAGGGATACCCACCTCACTGTTGAATATCACTATGGTCACCTTCAAAGTACTCCCCTGGGCCATCTGGTGACAGTAGTGATATTCAGCAATGAAGTATGTAGCACTTTTTCTAGGATGAGTTCACGAACTTAATTGTCAGAACTTGTATGATGACAGTTCTCATGGCCATCAAGAAAAAGAATTCCGAAATTGCTGTGAAGGTGAACTAGGCAGTAGTGTCACTGCAGAGCTTCCCAACCGGAGTACCTCAAAGGCAAACCTAGTGATGTTCAGCACGAGATATGCAGCGCTTTTTGTTTTTAAGAGACAGAGTCTCATTTTATCGCCCTTGGTAGAGTGCCATGGTGTCACACAGCTCACAGCAACCTCCAACTCCTGGGCTTAGGCGAATCCCTTGGTCAGCCTCCTGAGTAGCTGGGACTACAGACACCCGCCACAACACCAGGCTATTTTCTTTTTGTTGTTTCAGTTTGGCCGGGGCAAGTTTGAACCCGCCACCCTCAGTGTATGGGGCCAGGGCCCTACCCACAGAGCCACAGGTGCTGCCCCATGGAACCCTTTTTTTAGGATGAATTCACTAACTTGATTGTCCTACCTTGTATATTATATATGTTCTATATAGACAGTGTGCTTCTCACTAACAAAAATATGGAAAAGGAAACATTATTCTGTCTGATGTCACTTTGAATATTCTGAAAAGGGAAAGATTAGAAATGTAGCCTTTCTCTAGCTCGCTAGGAATTAACACTATTTATACAACTAGAAGATGTAAAAATACCCGAGGAACCTAATGTAAATTCTCAATTCATCTTCTTCTAAAATGTCTTTAAGTATAGAATTTGGTCATATTTCCATGCCATGCCCCCTTCACTGGCTGAGTCCCGTGAAGTCTCTCCATAATCTCTAAGACTCCCAAGCGTCAGAGGCAGCTGCTTGAGTTCAATGCAACTCAAGTTCAGTAATAGTGGTGTGGACTTCCATTTTAAACGATGCTTTTTTCACTCTAAAACAACCTGACTATAAAGAAGTTGGTTCATAATTATATGAAGAAGAAAATACGAAATGGCATGAGGTCTTATGTGTTTATGAAATAAAAGGTATCAGGCTTTATATCTATTGATTGCTGTGATTCTGTCTTCTGAAATCATTTTCCCACCTGGAAATGCCTTCTACAGAAAGCATATCTAATTCATACTTATTTCTTCACACTTTTTTACTGGTGTTGAAATCCTGAGAACATATATTAAAAGTGCTCTTTTTCTGCAAACCATGATCTTGATAGAGTTCACATATAGCTTTGGTATGAGAGATTTTTATGAATTTATAAATACTTTATAGACTTAAATGTTAGAATTTTGAATTTCACGTTAGGAGTTCCAAAAGCCATAATTTTAAAACTTTTACAAGTCAGGATCAGTCTTTCTGTCACATTAAAAATTATAGTAAATAAAGCTAAAAATGCAGAATAGCTTTTTCCTCTCTGTTGATATTAAAAGACATTATTGCTTTCTCTCAGGATTATTTTAGTGTCTTAATTACAGTAAATTAGAATAATTAGAGAGAAATTATGTGAACCCAACCATTCCCCAAAGCCTTTATCCTGCCTTTTAGTCAGATAATGAATGTTAATATAAATAATTGATACTTTCTGAGTGCCTCCAAGTCTTCACACCTTACATTTTTCTTTTTAATTTTACTCCAGATAGAAGGTGAATCATGTCATGCATTATTTCTTTGCTCTAAAGAGTGCTAATTAAGCTTTTGGTGAACCTTATTGCTTATAAAACAAAGCAATTCTGTAGTGACAGAGAGGCATATGCATTTATTTGCACTTTTTTCATCTTCGTGGACTCAAATGCACACAAAGTCTTTCCAACAAACGTAGCCAAAGCTTTTTATTCTTTTTGTTTTCATAGACGTTGTTTAATGCTTAAAGTTTTTACAAAATGTGTTTGGTTACACTTTAGACATGAAGAAATAGTCAGATTTAAAAAATTAGAAACATGGGCATCTTATCCAGAAGGAAAAAAAAAAACCCTTTTATTATAAAGACACTTGCACTAAACCAGGCATCCTCAAACTATGGCCCATGGGCCACATTTATTGGGCCCAACGAGTGTTTTTGCTGCCACTGCTTGTCCTGCTTAGCAGCTGACTCACCCTGGGGCTGCAGTCTGGCCCTCCAACAGTCTGAGGGACAGTGAACTGGCCCCCTGTTTAAAAAGTTTGAGGACCCCTGCTGACTAGACTGTTTATTGCAGCTCAATTTATTTACAATCACCAAAATGTGGAAAGAGCCTAAATGCCCCCTCAATCCAGGAATGGATTGGCAAGCTGTGGTATGTGTATACTATGGAATGCTATTCAGCCATTTAAAAAATGGAGATTTTGCAGCATTTGTACTAACCTGGACGGAGGTGGAACACATTATTCTTAGTGAAGCATCACAGGAATGGGGAAGCACAAATCCTATGTATTCAACTTTGAAATTAGGACAATTAATGACACAGTGGGGGCCAAGGGGAGAGCTAACAGGTAGAAAGAAGGTGGGATGGGGTAAGGGAAAGGAAAAGAAAAAAAACAGAAAGAAAAGAAAATAGTGACTAATTCTCACATAAATCGGATTTAATTTTGACCAAAATACATTATTTGAACAATAATTTTCAATTCAACATGTTAATATGTTGTTTAGGACCTTGCATCCTAAATGAATAAACTTTCCTTTATAAGTGAAACATGTTATTAATTTTAATAACATGTTCCAATTTTAATATCAGGTATATCCAGATGAAGTAGAATTATTTTGAAGCATTTTTTCTTTTTCTATTGTCTATAAGATTTGGCATGATCTGTTTTTTGAAATTATCTTCCATTTTTATTTATAAATATTAGTTGTCTATTTTTTGAGATTTTGGGGGAAAAAAAGTTAACTGATGACTCCATATTGAAGCTCAGAGTCAAAGCATTCTATGATAGACATACTTTTATCTGACAATGTAAATGTTACCTTTTTTGCATTATTATTATTTCAATATTTCATTGCAGCAATCATCTGATTTCTTTTCTGAAAGTATTTATCTTCGTTCATTCTTTACAAGGTTTTTGTTTCCAGTCCTTATCTTAAACATTGTTATTGTTATTAAATTTTAAGCCTCTTTAATTTTGTAAAGGCAAAAAGTGGAAACCAAATAAACACATGTATATGTATAGAGAAAATTTAAAAATAATAATCTGAGAAATAAAAAAAGTGACGAAAGAGATAGATCGATACAAACAAATTTGACTCTTGAATAGAGACCCTCGCATTCCCACCTGTCACATTATAATGTCATGATCCATTATACTTCATTTAACTATTAAAAATTTTAAGAACATCTGGAAAAAAAATAATAATTAGAAACATATCCAAGCAGGTAGGAGACAGTAAGAACTGAATATTTGATACACAGTAGTTAACACTGATGCCAATGTAAGGAGTGCATACCTCAAGCCAGGTCTGTGCTGGGCACTGGCAGTACGGTGGCATTTTGTTCATATCGTATCACCTTTGTCATTGTAAGGTTTATAAGAAATTGCAGGTGTGATGCAAAGAGAAATCTAGGTGTCATAATAGAATGTTGTCAGAGGGGCTGCTCCAGTCTGAGAAGCCAGGAGAAGCACCATCCCTGCGAGGGGCCTGCAGAGGCAGGCCTGAGGCAGTGCAGGAGACTTCCCATTGGGGAGGACAGCACGCACAAATGTGCGGAGGTGACAGACAACATGCCTGCTTCCAGGCACGGAGAGAACCCCAGAGTGTCTGAAATACAGAGAGTGATTGCATGTCGGGGTGAGATTAGCCTGGAGAAGGAGGCGGAGCCCGCAGGGAAGGCCTCAGAGCCCATTATCATCCCTCTGAGGGGAAAATGCTCATTCCCATGGGAGTTAAAAATTCAAATGAAGGCAAATTTAGAGAACCATTTTGTGCCTGGCACACTTAGTTTGGGAGGAAGGAAATGATGGGGAATGCTTTACACATCTTTTGTCCACATGCAGATCCCAGGGTTGTAAAGGGAGTGTTTGAATAGTCGTTTACTAATGTATGTGGAAACTTGTCTCATTGACTAAGCCTCAGTTTCCTCATCTGCTAATCTGACACAAACATATTGACCTCAGAGAGTTTTGGGGAAAATCGTATGAAGTAATGAATGTGAAGGTCCCAACTCATGGTGAATGATTGGCACACAGTACGTTTTGCCCTCAATAAATGCTGTTTCTTGTTGGCCTCCCTCACATTCCCTCCTGGATGTGCAAGCTGCCACAGGTATGTCGTACGAGGTCGTGACGATGTGGTGCAGTCTAGCAATTTAAGTTCACGAACCTCCCACCATGAGCTTACATGGGCAGCGTTGTAAGCAACTCAGTAAGGTTCCATAACTTTGGGATATCCGTGTTTCCCAGCTGTGCTTGTGTCGATGTTTGGCGATGTCTGGCTGAGTGGCAGTCAATATTGTTGTTGCACGATTTTGTTTGCCATTGTGAGGATGTTGAAGCTGGAATCGGAGCACTGAACAAACGTTAAATTTCTTGTTACACTTGGCAAGAGTGGAAGTCAGGGACATGTTAGTCCAAGTTTGTGGGGATAATTCCATGAAGAAAATGGCACTGTACAAATGGATCAAACATTTCTCCAAGGGGAGATAAAGTGTCACTGATAAAGAGAGATTGAGGCAGCCAGTAATGAGCAGAACTGATAAAAAAAAAAAAATAGTAAAAATTCATTGAATTGTGCATCAAAATCATTGGCTGACTGTGAGAAGCACAGCGACCAAATAAACGTGGACAGAGAAGCAGGAAAATTTTAACTGAAAATCTTGGCATGAGAAATGTGTGTGGGAAAATGGTCCTGAAGGAGTTCATCAACGAACAAAAGCACGGGAGAGTCCAAGTTTGCCAAGACTGTTTGGAAAGGCAGGATGACATTTTGAGCCATGTTCTCACTGCTGGTGAAACACAGGTACCAATACAACCCTGAAACACGGTGTCAAAGTATACAGGAGAAGTCGGCCAACTCTCCACGACCAAAATAGTTCCATCGGTCCAAATCAAGAGTCAAAATGACGTTGCTAAGCTTTTTTTTAATATCAGAGAGATTTTTCCTTATGAATATATACCAACTGGACAGTTAGCCAAGTTTAGTGTTTGGAATTACTAAAAAGACTACATGAAAACAACATGAACTTTTCACCAATAACTCACGGCTCTTGCATCATGACAATGAACCAGCTCACACAGCACTGCCTGTGAGGGAGATTTTAGCCAGTAAACCCAAAACTGTATGAGAACACCTCCGCGCACCTGATTTGGCCCCTACTGGCTTTTATCTTTACTTGAAGATAAAGGAAATATGGGAAGGAAGACGTTTTGTTAACATTCAGGACATCAGGGTAATACAATGACAGTTTTGGTGGCCATTCCAGAAGAGTTCCAAAATTGCTTTCAAAGATGAATTTAGGCACTGGTGTCAGTGCAGAGCTTCCCAAGGGGAGCGGGTGCCTTGAAGGTGACTATAGTGATATTCAACAGTGAAGTATATAGCGCTTTTTCTAGGATGACTTTGCAAACTTTACTGTCAGACCTCGTATCTTCTGATTTAGGCAGATGCTATCCTGGAGCAAACAACCAGCTCTCTTCAGTCATCCCTGTGTTTTCTCTAAGCTCTGACAGCATCAGACAGTCCACGCTATTGCAATGGAATGGTATCATTTTCTGCCTTCATTGCTACTAAATCCACGTGTCCTCTCTGCTATCAGCAAAGAAAAAAATTAGGGTAAATAATTTAGATCCTTCTTTTAGTTCTGATTTTTAAATTATAATGACCACATAATTTGTTACTCAAATAAAGACACCATTTTGGGAGTAAAACAAGGAATGGTATTACTAATTATTCCAAGACAACAGGGGAAAGGTGGACAACATGGTCACTCTAGTTATAATGCACATCAGAGACACAAAAAAGAAATGATTGTAAGGCATACCTTGTACAGGTCAGCTGTGGCCAAAGGGGGAGAAGTGATTACGAAAATGCTAGTGAATTCCTGCTTTCCAGACTTTGCTATAGATATCATTAAGAATTAGAGAAAATGAGTTAAAGAATGCCATATAAATGTAATCTAAAAATAACTTATACTCTGGTCTTATACTTCTATTAGTATGATCTAAAATAATACGTTTTACCTTATAACTTTAAATAGGTATTAATGTCAAATATAAATCCTGTGAGTTATTATCCTATAACAGATGTTAATGGATATTGTTATGGTTGTTGTTCTTTTAACTTTTTTTTAAAGAATGCTATTTTATACGCTTCTGTGATACATTTATTTCTATAAAATACAAACAATAAATTTTGATATTGCATACTTTCTCAAATGATGGTATTAAATGGAAATTTCTTTGTGCAACCAATGTTTACTGGGCAATATGAAAGAAACTATATTAAATATTGGATGAGCAAAAGACGCAGACTCTGTCCTCACTAAAACTCCAGCTTCTCGGAGCATACGGAAAAGTGGCTGACTTGCTTCAGCCACTTACTGCACTTTGATAACAGCTGTGATGGAGAAAGTATGAGAGCTTGGAAGTGCACTTGAGGAGTAGCAAACCCAGACTCACGGTCATCTATTCTCTGGATGAAAGCGTAAGATTCAGCTCTGAACACTGGCGCGGATGGAGACGATGCTGAGAGCAGGAGAAGCGTGTGCTCACATGCAGAAAGGCACAGGATTTCACCCAATTACTTGACCGGGAAGAAAGCCACAGGTTCTGGGGGATGCTGAGATTAGGGGCTGCTTTTCATCTGAAAGAAGAGGGAAGACCCTCACCCCTGGCCAACTTTGTTAACAAACCCAAAAAGGTTTGGTTTTGTGTGTTTGTTGTGTGTGTGTGTGTGTGTGTGTTTGTTTTCATTTTTCCCCCTAGCCTTGCCACACAGAAAGCCAATTACGGAGCCAACGAGGCTTGTCAAACTTATTGCAGAGGTCATCAACTGGGAGGTGGGAGGACTCAAATCTACCTCCACAACTGGCAGGGTCCAGGGTTTTTCTAGAGGTGAAAAGAATAAGGCATGAAGTGAGTGAAAATTACATGTTCAGGGTGAAAGGAAGGACAGACAAGCACAGAAAGAAATCACACTGGCATATGCAGTGTGTGATCAAAAAATGGTGGATAAGTCTGCTCTGGGTGGGCTTGGCGCCTGTGCCTCAGGTGGCTAAGGCGCCAGCCACATACACCTAAGGTTCAAATCCAGCCTAGCCCACCAAACAACAATGATGGCTGCAACCAAAAAATAGCCAGGCGTTGTGGCGGGCGCCTGTGGTCTCAGCTACTTGGGAGGCTGAGGCAGGAGACTCACTTGAGCCCAGGAGTTGGAGGTTACTGTGAGCTGTGATGACACAGCACTCTACCCAAGCAGACAGCTTGAGGCTCTGTCTCAAAAAAAAAAAAAAAAAAAAAGTCTGCTCTGGGTGCAGCTTTTGGTAGCAAGGGGGTGATATTGGTCATCCTTTCAGTCTTGTGTGACCATGAGTGGCAGGACTGGTATGCTAAGCAGGTGCTTGGGCAAGATGTGTGGTGGACTGCAGCTTACCTCGATTTCTCTGAACAGTCAGGGAAAATAAGGCCCTATGATTATCTTGTTCATTGCAAGAAGCAGGGGATCAGTGAAACAGAAAATTACAAAGCTCTGGTCAGCAAGTCTCACTGACTCAGAACTTAAAACCTAAGGGAACTGAAAAAAGGTGTTTTTGTTCACGGAGCTGGTTACAGCTTCTCGCCCAGCTACCAAATGTGAGCAGCCCACAGTTTGGGAAGTCAATCCTTTTCTTGGCGTAGTAGCTCTGAAACTCTGCAATGAAAATGACATATTTTAAAGGAAATGTTCCAACCCCTCCTTAAGTATTAGGGAAATTGAAAAAAAAAGGTACAATTAGAACATCAGTCAAAGACAAATTGGAAGACACCTGGAAAGCAACTGTCTGATTCAATTGACAACGTTGAGCTTGAATTAATGAAAACAAAGATTATGTCTAAAATCCTAGGTATGTCTGCTCTGGAAAAGTGTTCACATTCTAACAACTTTGTTTGCTGTAAAACACTGTTTTTAAGGCACAGTGTTTTGTTATATGTCTGAATAAATAACAGCTAATTTGCTCCCTGTATATGTTGCATTCTACAAAATATGTATCGTGGTACAATATGGAAAACTTACACTTTAATTCTATAACCACCCTTATCTCCCACAAGAATTCAAGCTAGAGTCCCACGGATAGGGAGCACAGACTAATTTCACAAAGATATGTGGCGTGAGATAGGCCTACAGTGGTCCGTGTCTCCCAGCCTCTTCTGAATCTCTATTTTCTTATCAATAAAATGGAAAATTTAAATGTAATGATTCGTACCTTCCTTCTACACTTAAAATTTAAACTATAGGAAGTAAATGGAGAAGAAACAGAATGGAACTTTTTTCTTACAAATAAATTTGAATTGAAACTCTAACTGAATAGATAACAGGATAGAACTAGTAATTTTACTTTTTGATACTTGTGTCAAATTTACTAGTTTATTTAGCTGACATCCATTAAACACTTGCTCTATGCCGGCCACTGTCACAGATCCTAAAATATAATGGAAATCGTAATAATTATTTTCCTATGCCTCATGAAGCTTCATAAATTTGAGATACGTAAAGACAACACGCATATAAAGATAACAGCCATATGCTGTGTGATCGTGGGAAAGTAAAGGGTTTGAAAAGACTTGATTTCGACTGGTAGATGAGAAAAGAATAGAAGGTGGATAAACCCAGGTCTGAACAAATTCCCTGCAGCAAGAAAGAGCAGGAAAAATAGAAGAAACAGGAAGAAGTTCTCCGTGGCTGGAGCCCCAGGAGGAGGGAGAGCATCAGAGAGGCAGGCAGGGACCACATCACACAGCACTGCCCCATCACTCACCACTCTGGATGCGGGCAGTCTTCACTCACCAGTAAGCAAGGAAATTCCAGGATGCCCTTAGGCATTAAAATAATCACATTAGTTCCGGAGTGGAGAAAAGGTTGGGGAAGAGAAAAAGCAAAAATGGACAGAATACTCAGAAGGCTTTCCCAGGATTCCAAGCAGGAGCTTACTGTGACGTCAGGGCAGGGACAGTGGAAGATTTAACATCACAGATAGGAAAGGGATACTTAGACAAGCATTTGAAGAAAATGAACTTCAGCCTTCACAGTCCTGAAAAGATGAATTTTTTTTTCATTATTCTTTCCTATTTTTAAAGGCTTTCAGAGAAAAGTAGAAATCGCCTTTGCATTTTCCCCCAGACAGAGAAAAGCAATGACACTAAGACCCACTTTACCAAATATCTCTCTCTCTTTCTCCTCCCTTCAGGGGAGAATAGACAGGCACTATAGCATCACATAATTACAAATCACCAAAAGATTACTTTAAGTAACTACAAAATATCTTTAGAGACTAACTTCAAAGACTACTGATAATTCTGGATTTCTCTCTAATTTTTGACTTTAACACTTAGTGGGTACTTTTAGTAAAATATGTGACACCATTTATTTTTTCATTTACCAGCATCAATGGTTGATTAATCACTACCTCTTGTCATGATATAGGTCATCCTTGTATGTTGGTGAAATAACCAAAGATCTCCACCCAGATAGCAATCATTTTACCACAGAGCTATGAAGACACACCACAAGACACTGCCTTGTATTTGGGGGAAATGTTTTGACATTCTGTGCACTTTTCCCGCACAATACATGAAGGGAAACTATTTTGCTAAAACCAAAAACTCAATTTAAAAATTAATATGTTTAATCAATCTTTCAAGAATGATTTTTAAAAACATATAAGCACCTTATATTTAAAACTAAAGGAAACTAAAGAGGTCTGCCCTCAATTTGGAATAGAAAGAGTTTTATTCTATTCCATATACAGGTATTAATATTTTGTAGATATCTAAATCTAGGGCTATAATCATTTCTGACATTTTACTATTTCAAGATTCATTATATCTAGATTGTTGCTCTTCAAATAATCACTCTACCCTGATTTATACTGTGCATACATGGTTAATCTTCAGATTTTAATTGCAATTCAACTATATATTTTAATCTAATTTATTGTCTCACATTCATAAATGCACATATTTTATTTAAAGGTAAAACTGGAGGCAGTTAATATTTCTGTTATAAATCTTCGATTTAGATTTGATATTTCCTTTGGTAATATTAGAGATAAATTATATCACTCTGTTGTCTAGGATCTAATGAATTTTAAATGTTTTATTGGAGTATAAGAGATGTATAAAGTGAACACATCCACATAATCACTATCAGATCAGAGCTTAGAACATACCAGCATTCAGGAAGCCCACCTTCTTCAACACCCAAGTCTCACCAGGCCCCCCAGAGGTAACCATCCTCCAGCATCACTGATTGATGTGTGTATTTTGAACTTGTTGTAACTAGAATTGTACAATATGTATTTTTGGCCTTCTTCCCTTAACACTGTGAGGAGCTTCAATCACGTTCTTATGTATAGCAGCAATTCATTTGTTCTCAGTGCTGTGTTATTTTATTGTGTGAATACGTCAACATTTTTTATCCACTTAATTGTCAAATAACTTTTAGATGTTTCCCATTCGACACTATTAACAAACATTGCCAAGAAAATTCTTGTACACGTTTTTGGTGCACATGCATATGTGATAATTCCTCTTAAATATGCATCTGGGAATTAAATTGTTGGATCAAATAGTAAGAGTATGCAGTTTTATTATATAAGGTAAACAATTTTCCAAAGTGCTTCTACCATTTCAAACACCCAGCAGTAGTGTAAGAGAGCTCCAGTGGCTACAGTTCTCACCAACGTATAATATTACTGGTTTTTCATTTTAGCTGTTCTGATACATGTATTGTAGGATCTTATTTTGACATTGAAGTTTCAACTTCCATTTCCTTGGGGAAAAAAAAAGGAAGGTTGAGCATATTATTGTTTCTTTATTGGCTATTCAGATATCTTTTTCTATATATGTGAGAAATATGTTGAGCATATTATTGTTTGTTTATTGGCTATTCAGATATCTTTTTCTATATATGTTTGTAATTTGTCAACTGAGTTATCTTTTTTTTTCTATTGAGTTGTAGGAGTTCCTTACATATTCTGGATACAAGACCATTGTCAGATATACGTATTACAAATATCTTCTTCCACTCTGTGATTTTTTACTTTCTTAATATAATACTTGGATGATCAGCAGTCCTAAACCTCTGTTCTACTTTTAGCAGACCAAAAATCCATCAAAAACAAATGTTTATTTATGCTGCAGAGCAAGGGACAAGAGTCACTTTTTCTTCACTCAGATATTCAAATAACCTAACACTATCTATTGAAAAGGCCATTGTCTTTCCATCAAACTGCTGTGTCTCTTTTGTCATAAGTCAAGTGACCATATGTGTATAAATCTATTTATAGATACTTATCCTGTTCTTTTGGTCCCTTAGTCTATTTTTGTCCAATAACATTCGGGTTTTCATAGCTTTATAATGTTTGGTTTCTGTAGTGTGAGTCTTCCAAGTTTCTGCTGCTTTTCGAGGTTTGACAATCTTCTGGCCCTTTGAGAAGCTGATCCTGAAATTCATATAGAAATAACATTTATTTCACACTTAATGGTGAAATATTGAAAACTTTCCCTCTGAAATCAGGAAACAGACAAGAATGTCTGCGAATACTACTCTTTAACATTGCACTCACAACGAGAAAAATAAATACAGAATGTAAAGACTGAACAGGAAAAAATAGAACTGTCATAACTTTCAAGTGATGGAATTTTATACCCTGAAACCCTTTTTTAAAACTATAGACCACCTATTGTCTTTCAATTAAAAATATTTTAAATTTACATGATGATTGTTTTACTCTGCCCATACGCTAAATTGAACATTGCTTAATTTCAAAACATCTGGGAATTTTATATTTAGATTTATATCGATGTTACCAATTTCTAGCTTTAGTACCACTGTGGTCAAAGAACATCTTTGATATGATTTTAAATTATTCACAGTTTGTCGAGATTTGTTTTAGAGACCAGTATGTAGTTAATTTTAGTAAATTTTCCATGGGTATTTCCAAAAACCATGACTTTGGGAGTTGTATCTGACATGAAGTAACATTGATGTATTTCACTTACTTGTGTTCATTAATCATTTTGCTCACTTCTTTACTGAATTTCACCCATTTGTTCCTTCTTTTATTGAGAGGCATGATTTTGGATTTTTCCATTTCTTTTCAAATTTCTGTCAGTGTTTGCTTTGTACATGTTGAAGCTATAAATTAGACAAATGTAAATTTAAAATGTTTGCATCAATATAAACATATAAATAATATTACACATATATAATATATTACATATATTGCATATAAAATATATGTATCATAGTAAAGTTATATAATATTAGACATATTATAAATAATAATTATTAATAATTATTATTATATAATTATTCAATTAATCTCTTTATCTTGTGTAGTGGTCCTTGCCTTCAATTCTATTGGTTAATATTAATTTAACCTCACCAGCTTTTTGTTTTGTTTTGGCCGAGTTGGGATGAGGGAGGCAGTAGCAGACAGAATTTCCATCGTGCAGAGAAAGTTCTCCAACCTTTTAATGATAACTTTTACTGTTTGCTCATATTTAGGTTATATGTATTATAAGAAGAATTGCAGAGTTTTTTCTCTTTATGCACTGATATCTTTTCCTTTCAGTTGAAATCCTCTTCTCCCACTTTATATAACTATCAATATATTTGAATTTATATCTATCATCTTATAGTTATTTTACAATACACAGTTTCTTTTCTTCTCTTTTTTGAAAAGAATAAAATATTTTTATATTAAATTTTCCTCCTTTCTTATCATGTTTATTTATTATTCCTTTAATTATAACTTTGAGATTAAAATGTGATTCTTTGATTTATCATGGTCTGATATATACATATTAGTACTTACGCTATGACCTTAGAACACTAAATCTGTGTCTTGAGTTGTTGCCATATATTTGAATTCATAATTAGCCTACATGTTATATATTTAATTATATGTTTAACATATATATTTAACCCAACATAACATCGTTTTCATTATCCTGCGTAGATAATATTTGCTTAAACTTACCTAAATACTTAGCCCAGGGCTTTACATGGACCCCCACTGCTTGGAAGTTCCTGAATTCTACTTCTTATCTCCCCAGGCAAGGAGACTCTGACCTGAGCTTTTCACTTGGCTTATTATTCTAGGCATGGGTAGCACACTAATCACCAAACCCCTCAGGGTGAAAAGCCGTGCTGAGATTGGGCCGGCTTCTCTGTGCGTCTCTTTTCTCTGGAATCTTCAGGTCGGCACCACGATAACCATGATCTCAATCTTTGTCTCCCCAGCCCTGTGAGACCATCCGAAACTGTTTTGCCACCATTCCTTGCTTCTTCCTCTTCTCATTTCATAATTAAAGTAGCATAGAATGTCAAGCTCACGTGCCTGAGTTTCCTTCTCTCCGGGATTTCGGCTTCTTCTATCTTGATCGCGCCTTCAGACAGATTTTTTTAACCCAGTTTATTTTGCCCTGAGGAATACTGCAGAGGCGGCAAGATCCTCCATCATCTTGGAAGGCAGTTATCTCCCTGATTTCCCTTATGAGTTTTCCCACAAAATACTTCTATTTGGTTGTGGGCCCAAACAGGGACAGGTTTGAGAGGGAGAGTTAGTAAGTACTTTTTCCTCGAATACATTATACATATTTTTATATTAACTTTGTGTTACAAAATGTAATTAATTTGATAATGGAACCATATATTTCCTGCCTCTTTGTATTTGCAAGTATTGGAGTAGAAAGAGGCTGTTTACACATCATGTGACTTACTGTGGTTTGTTCATTTTATAGAAGACATAAGTGAAGCCTAAATAAGATGAGGGCTTTAAATGCTTATTAGCAGCCTCAGGACTAGAACGCAGGTCTTGAGGTTCCTAGTCAAGTACACATTTCATCTGTTTTAGGTTTCTTTGCCAAAGTCAGATATATTTCTTCTACTTTTCAAGGTTATTTTAATAAGACAGGGCGTGCACTGCTCATGATTTCGGCAGACACATAGGTTACTGGCTTGATCACTCTTAATTGCCATTAAAGATGATATCGAATTTTAATCAGATATTATTACATCAGTTGCTCATGTCTTCACTGAGTTTATTTTCTTTGAATTTTTAAATGTATCCAAGCAAACTGGAGATCATCCTTATATCAAGGAACAGCTCAAAGCAAGGCTCTTCCTTAGCACATGGCCTGATAATTGGTTCTAGTTTTTATGCTTTTGGTAATTGACAATGATATTATCCAAGGAAAACTTGATTTTTTTAATTGGAGAGACTTTTAACATGTTTCTCCTATTCATTAATAAAAACATTGAAAAGGAACCAAGCATGTATAATTATTAAGGCATACATTAATATTTAAGGAACTTTAAAATACTACATGATTTTACTATCTCCCTTGATATAACTACGTTAAATATTTCACCAAAAAAAAAAAAATACTTCAAGTATTGAGGTACTTTCTTGTGACAGTTTGTGAAGTTCATCTTTGGTCCCATAATGTTACGTGGCCAGTGAATTGTGAGCCCACTGAGTCTGATTGTCTTTTGTACAATGAACTACTTCAACCAGTGTGCACAGATTTCCCTCATTCACATAAACATTTATTTGGAGGGTACGACTAATAACATTTTATTATTCTAAGAAACGTATTTAAATATTTTATCAGAAATCAAGTCACATGTTGCAATTACTGATTTGATATATCTAATTGGCAGCATTACAAAGTATTTTAGTGATACATAAAACAATGGTTTATCTTATATTCAGTATAGTATCAGGAAGTGGATTAACTGCAGTATGAATGAAACAGTATAGCTTTACAGACCCAGTCAGATGTGACAGATACATTTCTGAACTAAATGATCTTAATCACTTGGGTCTTTCCCCCTGTAATTTGTTGAAAGTAAATTCAGAAGTATGTTGTTTTATTGCATTTCTATCCAAAGAAACCTCCTATTGATTCTGGATCCCAGGTAGGGAAGATTTCCTCTTTACATCGATATGCTCCCCCGGCCACTGAAGATGCCACGTCTCTGATCTTGTCATCTTTTCTCATCCTTCCTTCACTGGATTTGTGTTCTTCTTGTCCCTCTGGTTGTGAATTATCTCCTTAGCATTTCATATAACTCTTCCTCCTGCTCTTGCTGCTACAAACTCAGTTTGGTTTCTTGTTATTTTCCATCTTAATGATCAGATAACTTTTTTCCAACTTTGTCTCTTCCATCCTTTTCACATCCCCTACTATTTTCTTGGTCTTAAAACAGGATGATAAGAAATGCCTTCCCTAAGTTCCTCACAGTCTTCTTGTGAAGATCAAGTATGTGAAAAAATATTGGGAAGTATTAAATTAGACACAAAAATACTCAATGATGTCTCATTTTATGTTATGTTCACCATATGGGCAAACAGCTCGGTTTGAGACGCTCCTGCTCACTGCTGGGATTCAGGCAAGTTTAGGCATGTTTCACACATGCCTGGTAAGGCAGACCTGTCAGAAGCCTATTAGCAGGGCTGACAAGTGTCCTGAGAAAGATCTCGAGTTATAGCTACTGCTGGGGTTCAGACATATGTGGGCATGTCTGGCAAACAGATGGGTCTCTAAGCAGCAATGTCCAAGCTCTTTCAGAGGCAGACTCATCCCACATTAGAAAGAGGCCAGCTTAAGGAGTTTAACCTGAAAAAAATGCTTAACTGTTTGTGAGGAATAAGACTCTAGAGACAATATAGTGTGTCCCAAAATCTATCTTTATTTACAAATACTCATCACAAAATCCAACATGCAAGGAATATTTTGTAAATATTTTGTAAAATTCCATGATAATATTTTGTAAATTAAGGTACATTTCAGCTACAATTTCCCATTTTCCCTTATGTATGGTGACTTGATGGGCGACTTTGGGGAGGTCCTGTGCAGTGATAGTCACTCAAACCTATCATTAGTCCTGATTCTTGGAAACTCTGTCCCTAGGACAGCAAAGGCTTTAAGTAAAAATACTCCCACCTAGAAAAGTAGCTGCAGTCTGAAGATGAAAGGAGGAGAACAAGAAGAAAGAGGAAAAGTTCAAACAACAGTTTGGCTAATACAGTAAAGTATAGAAAAAGGACCCATGCAGGTCCAATGTCAGATCTCCTAGTTTTTGTTTTTGTTTTTTGTTTTTTGTTTTGAGATGGTAGAGTGCCCATGGCATCTCAGCTCACAGAAACCTCAAACTCTTTGGCTTAAGCGATTCTCTTGCCTCAGCCTCCCGTGTAGCTGTGACTACAGGCGTCCTCCACAATGCCTGGCTATTTTTTGTTGCAGTTATCACTGTTGTTTAGCAGGCCTGGGCCAGGTTGGAACCCGCCAGCCTCAGAGTATGTGGCTGGGGCTGTAACCACTGTGCTACGGGCGCTGAGCCCAGATCTCCTAGTTTTCCTTCCTACATCTTGACTGCCACATGTCTAGCCTCTTCATTGTCAGAGTTATCTTTTTAAAACCAAACTCTCTTTTATTTATTTATTTTTTTATTAAATCAGAACTGAATAAATTTATGGGTACAATATGATGATTTGATATACAATGTGGAATGCTTAAATTAAACTGATTAACATAACCGTCACCTTACTTTTTTTTGTGGTAAGACATTTATAATTTACTCTTAGTTGTTTTGAAATATACCCTTGCATTGTGCACATTAGGTGAGATCCCACCAAATACCCTCCTCTCTCTATTTGCCCTCCCCCGTCCCCTGTTCTCTCTCTCCTCTCCCCTCCTTCTTTCCAGACTATATTTGTGTTTTATCATTCATTTGAATATGTAAGTGATTATATGGTTTCATAATAGTATTGAGTACATTGGATACTTTTTCTCCCATTCTTGAGATACTTTACTAAGAAGAATATGTTCCAACTCCATCCAGGTAAATATAAAAGATGTAAAGTCTCCATCTTTTTATGGCTGAATAGTATTCCATGGAATACATATACCACAATTCCTTAATCCATTCATAAGTTGATGGGCATTTGGGCTGTTTCCACAACCTGGAAATTATTAATTGGGCTGCAATAACATTCTGGTGCAAATGTCTTTGTTGTAAAATGATTTTTGTTCATCTGGATAGATACCTACTAATGAAATTGTGAGATCAGATGGTAGGTCAACTTGCAGTTCCTTGAGAATTCTCCATACTTCCTCCAAAAAGGCCTAATTAGTTCACATTCCCACCAACAGTGTAGAAGGGTTCCTTTCTCTCCACATCCACACCACCATCTGCAGTTTGGGGATTTTGTGATGTGGGATAATCTTAATGGAGTTAGGTGATATCTCAAAGTGGTTTTGATTTGCATTTCTCTGATGATTAAGGATGAGGAGCATTTTTTCATGTGTTTGTAGGCCATGCACGTTATCTTCAGAGAAGTTTCTGTTCAAGTCTCTTGCCTACAAAGAAATGGGGCTGTTTGTTCTTTTCCTATTGATTAATCTGAGTTCTCTGTGGATTCTATTTATCAGAACCATAACCTGCAAAAATCTGCCATTCCAAAGGCTGTCTGTTTGCTTTGCTTGTAGTGCCCTTGGCTGTGCAGAAGCTTTTTAGCTTGAGCAAATCCCAATAATATATTTTTTGGTATTGCTTCAAACTCTCACTATTTCACTCCTTTGTTAAATACTCTTTTATGGCTCACCATGTCCTACCAAATAAATTTTCAAATTATTTTGCATATCATACAAAGCCCATCATAAACTTTTTCAGATTACTCACTCATAAAATAGTAAGTATGATATTGAATAGCGTGGGAAGCATTATATAATAAGCATAAAAACTATATAAATGGATCCTGTGATATAATTAGGCAAAATATATTTTAGCTGAGATATAGGCCATGTATAATTTTTTTATTCAAATGTCAACACTACAATAAGGTGGCAAACTAACATTTAGTCAGAAGTTTTGCTACTTCTAATTCATAGCAGACTTCAGCAAAATCATACTGGCATTACTGTTGTTCACTTTTCATCTTTGATACAATTTGTTATGAAAGTGACCTTTTCCCATTGCTGTTTTTTACCATGAATTGCAAAGATATAAAATCACTTCCACCTCAGGCAAAGCCAATCTAATCTTATTTATGAGGATGACATGATAAAAGCCTGATAGTTAAGATGCTCTTTGTCTCTGTCATTCTTTTTCTGCTCAAATTGATATCACCATTTTTTTAAGATTATATATTTTTCTTATTCCGGTCATTGTTGACTCCTGTTATTATTTTAGGCATGTAAAATTGTCAAAGGAAAATAGGATTTTATAACTTCTCTATGCAATTGATGTTATATGTTACAAAAATTAAGATTTTATTGATTAAAAAATGGGCAAGTGAACTGAACAGACAATTCTCAAAAGTAGACATACAAACAACTACTTTAAATTAATAAATTTCATCATTAAAACTGTTACTTTTAGTAAATATCATACTCGACAACATTTATTTTATTTTATTTTTTAGAGACAGAGTCTCACTTTATTGCCCTCAGTAGAGTGCTATGGCGTCACAGCTCACAGCAACCTCCAACTCCTGGACATAGGTGATTCTCTTTGCCTCAGCCTCTGGAGTAGCTAACAACAGTTATTTTTAAATTCTTTTAATGTATCTGCAAATTTTTAATCAATATATATTTTTTCCTATTACATTATGTTTAACCACATAAGAATACATGTTTCTTTCAACATGCCAAGGATCTTTGCTTATAAACTGAGCTGTTTAGGTTTACGTTAAACTAAGAACAAGTTCGAAGACCATTCTCTAATGTGCCAGTCAGAATTTTCTATTTGTTTGCTTATTGAAAGGGAGAAAATAATAATGGAAAGTAAGCTCCAAAGAATGGTAATTTGTTGAAGATTCTGGGCAGCTCCCAGAATGGAAGGAGGGACACAGATCTGGGGAGCTCCAGAGCCCCTGGAAACCCACTGGGGCCTCCCATTTGTCCCCTGAGGGTGGCCTCATGGCCACTACAAAATACTCAGCACCTTTCCTTCCCTATCTTCTTCAGACAGTTCCCACACTCAGGCTCTTCCTCTGGTAAAACCTTAAATTCTTCAATCTTTCCTGTCTCATTCTTATCCACACTTCCCCACCTCAGCTACCCTCTTCCCCCTTCCTAGACTAATAGAATCATCCTCCTACCTTCCACCTTTCTGAAAAATTTCCTTACGTGAGAAGTGTGCATGCCTAGCTGAGACCTGCAGCATCAATACAATAATTATTTAACTACCTATTTACTGAGTAACTACTACGTATAACATTGTATTAGGGCCTGAGCATTAAGCAAATACAAAAACCACATGTGTTCAATGGTGCAGTGGATGAAAGAAGCATACAGTTATTCTAACAAAAAAAAGATTATAGGAGGGCCATGCTACTTGTCCCCTAAAATAGCTTCTTTTGTCTTCCATGATAAATGAATTTTACATGTGCATAATGAATGTTCTATTTCCCAGACTCCCTTGCCACTGAAAATTATACTTTTAAAGGAGAGGAAGTTTTTTTCCTCCCTTCCTGCTGGCAAGCATGTGTAACTGGTGGCTATCTCGGGTGATACTCAGGAAGTCTGTGCCTAGGCGATGATTGAGTAACAGCATAGGAGTATGTCCTTGGATGACCTTGTGTATAAAAGCTGCTATTTTATCAAGAAAAGTAAGCCTCCCTCTTGTTTAAACTTTTGTTTAAATCTTGTTATTTGAGGTCTGTGTTATATGGAACAGAGTGTGTATGTATACATATCTATACACACAAAAAATAGTTTAATGTTAATAAGTATTTATAAACTATAATAAATTCCATGAAGAAGAAATGGTGACCTTATTTGAAAGATCAAGAAATACATTATCCATTCAGTCATTAAAACATTGATGAAAGAAATTGAAGAAGACAAAAATGGAAAGATATCTTGTGTTTAAGGATTGGAAGATTTAATATTGTTAAAAAATGTCTTTACTACCCAAAGTTATCAATAGATTTAATGCAATCCCTATCAAAATTCCAATGTGATTTTTCATAGAAATAGAAAAAAAAATTCTTTTTTTTTTTTTTTTGAGACAGAGTCTCAGTTTATCACCCTCAGAGTGCAGTGGCATCACAGCTCACAGCAACCTCCAATTCCTGGGCTTAGGCAATTCTCTAGCCTCAGCCTCCCGAGTACCCGCCACAACAGCTGTCTAATTTTTTTGTTTGTTTGTTTGTTTTTGTTTTTGTTTTTTGCAGTTTGGCTGGGGCCAGGTTCAAACCTGCCACCCTCAATATATGGGGCCGGCACCCTACCCACTGAGCCACAGACACCATCCAAAAAAAACAATTCTTAAATTCATATAGATCTACAACAAAAGACCACAAATAGCCAAAACAATCTTGAGGAAAAAGAACAAAACTGTAGACATTGTGCTACTTGACTTCAAATTATTATTATAAAAGGCAATTATAATCAAACCAGCATCGTACCTACATGAAAATAAAGTCATCAACCAAAGGAACAGGTAGAAAGCTCAAAAATAAGCCCATGTATATTGACTTTTTACAAATTTGCCAAGAACACACAATGGGGAAAGGATAGTCTACTCAATAAATAGTGTTGAGAAAACTGGTTATCTACATGGAAGAATGAAATTAGACCTCAATCTTGCACCATGTACAAAAACTCAACTCAAAACAGAGTAATTATTTGTATGTAAGACTTGAAACTATAAAACTACTCGAAGAAGACATAGGGGGAAATCTCCATGACATTAGTCTGGACAGTGGTAATTTTTTGTACATACCCTAAAAGCTCAGATAACAAAAACAAAAATAGACAAATTGTATCACACTAAAACACTTCCCCACAACAAAAGAAATAATTAACAAAGGGAAGAGGCAACCTACAAAGTGGGAAAAATATATGTCAATTATATATCTGCCCAAGGGATTAATATCTAAAATATATAAGGCATTCAGACAATTCAATAGCAAGAAAACAAATTACCTGATTTTAAAATGGCAAAGGACCTGAAGAGATACTTCTCAAAAGAAGGCATACGAATGACCAACAGGTTTATGAAAAAATGTGCAGTATCACTATTCATTTGGAAAAATGCAAATTAAAACCATAAAGGGATATCACCTCACACCTATGAGCATGGCTTTTGCCAAAAAGATGAAATGTAAGTGGTGACAAAGATGCAGAGGGGACCTTTATACACTGTCGGTGGGAATGTAACTTAGTACAGCCATTCTGAAAAATGATATGGAGGGTCCCCAAACACTATAAACAAAACTGTCATGAGATCCAGCTGTCCCAATTCTGGAAATGTATCCAAAGGAATTGAAATCACTGTGTGGACAGAACATCAGCACTCCCATGTTCATTGCAGCATTATTTACAATAGCCAAGACCAGGAATCAACTTACGTGTCCATCAACAAATGACTAGATAAAGAAAATGTGGCTTATATACACAATGGAATGCTCTTCACCCTTTATAAAGAGCAAAATTCTATCATTTAGGACAATGTGGATAAGTCTAGAGAGTATTATGGTAAGTAAAATAAGCCAGACACATGAAGAAGACAAACACCATTTGTTCTGTCTTATACATGAATTAAAAAACGTTCGATTCATAGAAGTAGAGAGGAAAATGTAGGTTACCAGAAGCTGTCGTAGGAAGGGAGGGAATAAGGAGTTCCTGATCAAAGGGTACCAAGAGAAATGCATTTTGAGAGCTATTGCACAGCAGGGTAACTATAGTAATAATAAGAATATTGTATATTTCAAAATAACCAAGAAAGTAAATTTCAAATGTATCACCACAAAAATATCAAATGAGGTGATTAATGTATTAGTTAACATGATTTAATCACTCCGCATCTTATACGTACATTACAATATTACATTGTGCTCCATACATGTCATATAATTATGATTTGTCAATTAAAAATAATGTAAAAAGGCTCGGCACCTGTGGCTCAAGTGGCTAAGGCGCCAGCCACATACACCTAAGGTGGCAGGTTCAAATCCAGCCCGGGCCACCAAACAACAATGACGGCTGCAACCAAAAAAAAAAAAATAGCCAGGTGTTGTGGCAGGCACCTGTGGTCCCAGCTACTTGGGAGGCTGAGGCAGGAGACTCGCTTGAGCCCAGGAGTTGGAGGTTGCTGTGAGCTGTGATACCACGGCACTCTGCCCAGGGGGGATAGCTTGAGGCTCTGTCTCAAAAAAAAAAAAATTTAAAAACAAAAAAGGATGTTACATTACTGTATACTATCTGTAATTTCAGGTTAAAACTTCTGTGTAGATTTGGAGCAATTCCCATAATTTATAGTTTTCAAAAGGCAATTATTAAAAGAAAGGCAGAATGTGTAGGTGCTGAAGCTATTTTTAAAAGTTACTTAGCACCTATGAGGTTCCAGGCACTGTTCTAGGTGCTGGAGATGCCAACAAAGGTGAACAAAACAAAGTCCTTGTCCTCATAGAGCTTACACTTTAGTATAAAACAAGCTATGGATCCATCATTAAGTGGGTAAGATACTATTAAGTAGTGATAATACTACAAAGAGAAAACAGCATAGGAGAGAGAGAGACAGACAGAGAGAGAGAGCACGAAGGTGCAGAAAGGCTCTGTCCGGGACAGGGTGGTAAAGGCAGCCCTCGCAGAGGTGGCAGTGCCATTTGAGTGCAGAAAGAAAGTGATGATTCTGGTGACAATCTGGGGAAAAGGTGTCCCAGCAAGAGGAAGCACACAGCCTCTACTGCAGACATAAAGCTTGACAGGGGAAGGAACAGAGAGCCAGTGTGACTCAAGCTGTATGAGCAGATCAACTTGAAATACCTAAGCAAATAATTCACTGAACACACAGCTTTTTGTTTGTTGTGACCCAGGTTTTGCTACGTTGAAAACAATTACTTAGAGAAGCAGAAGAATATCATAAAGAAGGATGTTGCATGTTGAGCTTAAATGAATTAGGAATTAGAAATGATGGACTGCTGAATTATGTTCAAACTCTGTCTTGATATGCTACCCTTATGATTAAACTCTACACAAAATAGAGTGGCATGAGTTAAATAAAATACATCATTCAATACAGAAGCACCCAGAGCATCAACCCTCGCTGTCCCCTTCCTCCATATCTTCCCAGGTTTTAGCTTTGTTGATAATAAAAAAAAAAAAAAAATAGCACATTCTTCCCAGTACTGTGAAAGATGGGTCATCTGTGTTCCAGGAGATAATGATCAAGGCAATATTTAGGAGAAAACACATTCACAGTACAGTTTCAAGATTGGGAGACAGAGGTTCAGGATGAATCGATGACAAGACCCGACTCCATGTTTGATGATGATTCCAGAGAGTTGGGGATTAGGAATTTCACTTTCTCCTCTTTCTGCCCACCCCTCACACTTCCACCAATAAATTACAATAAATCAGAAAATACCCTGATAACAAAAAAAGACGTTTATCAGTATCTTCTGGTTTGTGTGATAATCACAAAATTAAGAATACTACATGGATTTTTTTTGAATTAGACATTTAGCATAATCTTATACTGAAAGTCTTTTCAAGAGCTCTTTACAAGATATTTCCTTAAATATTCTGCCTAGAACAAGATTCAAGAAAATAGTAACTGTAGAGTATTGCTGCCAACACTCTCCGGCCTTCCTCCATCCAGGGATCTTATGGCAGACTCTCATTCTTGTAGAATGGATAATTCAAACCACAGCTCCTATTATAGCATGCAAGTGCATCTGTAATCATGTAAGAGTCACAATTATAATAAAAAATAAGAAAAATGTGCTTAGTCTTTTAACAGTATGGACATTTTTTAGGAATAAGACGTATTTTGAATGTAAAATGGATTGAAATATATAAGTGAACTAATTGAATGTGGGATTTAAGTTCTTCAAGGACAGATGGTGAAAATGGATTTCCCGTTCATTCTGGCAACTGGCTCAATTACCTCCAATGCAACTCTTTTCCACTTCTCACTAAAATGTCCAAAGACAGAAAAAAAGTCAAATATCCCAAACTACAAAGAAATATATAACTAGCAGGCAGCCCATAAATTGAAGCCAGTGATGGTCATTTGCTGTATTCCGAATTGTTTCCCTAAATCGAGCTCTGTCAGCCTTACAATTGTTGGCAATTCCTCCAAGATTACAGTGTTAGGCTGCCTGGTAGTTACATCAAATAGTCTGGGTTTGGATTCAACTGAAACAACATCCTGCCAGGTGAGCCTCATTGCATGAGCTTCCACAGTGTACAGAAGCAGGTAGAGCAGGGAAACAGTTGCAGGAAGACAAGAAGGTGCCAGGACTGCTCCAGAAGGAAGAGGTCATCTTATGCTAATTCCGCTGCTGGAAGTCCTTCTGAGTAGGACACTAAGGCTGAGTATGGCCTCAGGGAGGAAAAGACAACCTTCTGTTTCTGCAAAGAATCACCCACAGTAGTTACAGTAAGTATTTAGAGATTCTGTTGCAAAAGGAGCATAGATTTTGATTCTAGCTTAAACAGGGAGTTTTAGTGGAAAGTGTTTTCTAAATAGCCAAGGTATTATGACCGTTTTCTAGGTATTCAAAGTTTTGTGACTTCAGTTTTCATTCTACCACTACTTTATTGGATAACCTTAGCAAGGCAGGTTGCTTAAATCCTCAGTGTCCTTAGAAGCAGCATGCAGTGAGCAAAAGACTCTACCATTATAAACTGTGCGGCCTGAGACAGGTCCATTAATTCCTGAGAGTTTCAGTTCATTGACCATTAAAATATGGATGACAAAAATAAACTCCTACTGAATTTACCAGGTTTTAGAAAGAATCCATCTAAAACCAAAAATCACATAAAACGCATTTTAAAATGTATTTTATTTCTACTATGAATACTATTTATTTCAAATTAGTACGAGGGTACCAATGTTTACGTTACATTGTTTTCAATTCTAAGGTAAAGTTCAAGTTGCAGCTGAACGCTTCATCTAAGGACATGCTGAACACACTCACATTGTGCACACTGGGTGAGATCCCGCCAGTCACTTTCCCTGTTCTCCCTTCTCCTCTCTCTCCTCTCCCCTCCCCCTTGCTAGGTTACATTTGTGTTTTACATCCATGTGAGCGTGTAGTTGTTTATTTATCGGTTTCAAATTAGTATTGAGTACGTTGGACACATTTCTTCCCACTCTTAAGATACTTTTCTAAGAAAAATGTGTTTCAAGTCCATCCAAAAGATGAATACTATTTCTCATGATAGCCTGATCCCTGTCTAATGAGGAGTCATAGTTCTATATATCCATAATCTTTCCGCTAAAACTAATGTTCATACCAAAAAAGATGTTGCCTATTAACAACGTTAATTAGTAAAGCAGAAACTTATTCTTTTCCCTATCTTTGCATATTTAAGTGAAGAACATTTCATACTTATATCATTTTTTTAAATGGCAACTTAAAGACCTTTTCATACAAAGAAATAATTCTCTCATTCAAAGTTTTCCTGGCCTTGGTATCAGATAGGCTATTCATTTGAATTTGATTATAGCTTCAATTTATTTTACTAGAATCTTATTTTATTACTTATAGTCCTGTGTCGTCTGGTGGCATGCCTGAGTGTCTGAAAAGATTAGCATAAATTGAATTTTATGAATCAATTTTGGTTGTAAGGGCTCTAGATTACCTCATAATTCACTTCATGAATTTACTTCTTAATTCACCTATTTGCAAGCTCAAAACTTGTTAAGCTGGTTTTCTTAGAGAGGATGTGATGTGGCACCACAGAGAAATGAGTGGGAAAGACTTATCAGTGCTTGGGACTCTGAAAAATCTGTTCCTTTTATAGCTAAACTGACACACGTATGGGAAAGCACCTTGTCAGTGTTAGCCATTTAGGGGAACAAAACAACTCACCTCTTAAATCAGAAATGTCAATGATACAAGCTTTTACGATGACTATAACAATTTCAAATTCAAATATTATTTGTCAGTGTGAATGTCTGTGTAATACTCATCTCTCTATTTCAGTGAAAGGAAAGTAAGATCCCCTTCTGCAGATGCCATACTGTCGGACACTAACTGCTTTCATAGCAGTGTTGATCCACTGAAAGATGAGTTACTCGAGATTGACCAGTAAGCCTTTGCCAAGTCAAGGAGCTACTGCATGTCATTTTGTTATTGATTTCATGCTAATATTTAATACAGTGAATAAAAAAAGGACTATTGAGAATAAAAAGGAAGTGATCTTTGAAATAAATGCAAGATTCAGTTTTCAACTGGAGTCCCCAATCCCGGGGCTGCAGACCAGTCTGTGCCTACTGAGAATCTGACCCCACAGCAGGAGGTGAGCAAGCAAAGCTCCATCTGCATTTCCAGCCACTCCCCATGGCTCCCATCCATGGCCTGTTAGGAACCAGGCCCCACAGTAGGAGGTGAGGTGCGGGCCAGAGAGGGAAGCTTCATCTGTATTTACAGCCCCTTTCCATTGCTGGCATCACCACCAGAGCTCTGCCTCCTTTCAGATCGCTGTGGCATTAGAGTATCATAGGAGCATAAACCCTTCTGTAAACTGTGTGCATGAGGGGTTTAGGTTGCATGTTCCTTATGAGAATCTAATCCACACACACATACACACATACCCATCTGTGGGAAAATTGTCTTCCATGAAATCTGTCCCTGGTGCCAAAGGGACTACAAGATCCATTGATTATGGAATGGGGGGGTCTATGAGTGGCAAAGTGTATTTAGATGAGGCCTCCTTGTTACAAGTTACCTTTTCATTTAATCTTTGATGAAAAGATCACAAAATCTTCTGACATATTTAGTACTATCATATGTGAGTATCTTCCAATGAGGAAATCTCATTACAATATGACTTATAAACATAACACTGATGGGGTTATGCTAACTTCTAAGTCAATTGGGAAATTATAATTAATAATAAAATGCAATTGGTGCAATGTGGGCTATAATACTGAATATATTAATGCCAGTGATTTTGGTAATTACAAGAGTATTTGCAAGTGACTCCTGAAGAATGTCTGTGTTCCAACAATATAGATCATAAAAGTACTCTGATATGACTATCCTATATCAATATAATTTAGAAAATTATAGTTTATAATATATAAACGCTTCCACTAATTTATTTGAACCAAATAACATCTTTACCAAATGACATCATTTGAAATTGATTTTATTTCTTAAATAATTGTTCTTAATGCAAACAGGATGCACTGATCAACAAACACAAGTATTCTAGACTTCCTTTCTCCAAATATAATTTATCTATTTACATTTTGTTCTATAATGGACCCTATTGTCAGTTTGCTTAACAGATTAACTAACCTGTCTCCAAGACAAAGTGCCATCATGGAGCACTAATGAAGTCCAGTTGATGAGAGATTAAACCCCAGATGGTTTAGGACCTTGACCAGGGCTGGATTTCCCACTGTTGCCTTTCCCAACAAAACAGCAGGATAGCTTTTACTTATATATTAAAATATACTTTCTGTAAATAAGTCATATAAATTCTAAATAATAATCAAGGAAACTGGCTCGGTGCCTGTGGCTCAATCGGCTAAGGCGCCAGCCACGTACACCTAAGGTGGCGGTTCGAATCCCCAGCCTGAGCCCACCAAACAACAATGATGGCTGCAACCAAAAAATGGCTGGGCATTGTGGCGGGTGCCTGTGGTCCCAGATACTTGGGAGGCTGAGGCAGGGAGACTCGCTTGAGCCCAGGAGTTGGAGGTTGCTATGAGCTGTGATGCCATGGCACTCTACCCAGGGGGATAGCTTGAGGCTCCGTCTCAAAAAAAAAAAAAAAAAATCAAGGAAACTTACCTTTCTTTATTCACTGTTTTCTTCTGTTCTTATTTGGATGACAACACAGATGCTTTGACCAGTAAGTTGGGACATAAAGTCCAACACAAGACTATGTATTTTTTTTAAAAAACACTAGTATAAATAGAAACTATTTAAAGTCCCTTTACCAATTTTATCTCTTTATTCAAGTAAAATATAAAATCATCCTCAGGATATTTTTATCTTTTTCCCAGTGAGAGGAGACAACTCAGTGAACTCTAATTCACTGTGACATCAAAGTAAAATAATGCTATCATTTAAAATCAGGTTAAAACAGACACCCTCTGCTATCCTTATGCTAAATTGCCAAGTATTTGTATAATCAATTTTTACCTATTTTTCCATAGGGACATATGACTCAGACCTCTTTTAGTTACAAATAAGATAAACCTAAATTAAGTGCATTGAGGCAAGGATAGGAGTCTATTGGTTCATAATCAAAAACGAGGCTGAATAAAAATTCAACTCTCAATAACAATTGATACATGGAACAACCAAAAACAGGGAATTAAACACTAAAATAATAAAAAATCAACATCCCCCCACCCCACCCCCCCGCCTATTAATTTTTTCTTTCAGAACCATTTTTTCCACTAGAGTTGGAACAATAGCCATTATAGTCATCAGTGGCCAATTCTTACCACTAATAATCAAGGGCTTTCCACTTTCAGCTCTAACTTGAAAAAATCCAAAAGGTAGACTCTGACATTCCAACTGAAATTGTCTCCCTCTCCGTCTCTGGAATACATACTATACCCCGGGAGTGAAGATTTGCTATGATTAGCTCAAATTAATCAGGTACCCCAACTCTTGAACAAGTTTAGCCAGAGAGGCATGGATCTAGAAGCACCTATGAAAGGCCTGTTGGGTGAGGAAGTATTTCCTCAATGCAAGTGGAATACAGCAAAAATGTGCTAAGAATATAGCAAAAAAAATTCAATATGTGTCAACTACCATGGTGCATGGGAAGTAATAAGAAAATATTTGCCCTTAAAGCAAGTGAGTAAATAAAAGAACACTTGCATGTCCCTGTCTTGCTGCTGTATCTCCTATTTTTATTCTCTTAATGAAGCAATTCAGTACGCTCGTCCTCCCTAAAGTTTATTTTGGTGAAGGTTTTATTTGTAGTATAAATAACAAGCAAATAGACAAAGAAAATACCAGTAAGAGTCTCTTAATTTTGGTGACTTCCCTTATCACTTAAAAAATCACAAAACTTAGACATGAGGATATTAAGATAATACCTTAACCTTCAATAAACACACATAACAAATAATTACCTAACAAACTTTGAAAAGGCCAACATTTAGAGCCATTGTTAGATATATTAAGTTTGGAAGAAGCAAGATCATGGCTCTCAAGAAATTAGAAAGTAAGTGTATATTTCCAAAAGCTGGCAAAGTCAAATGAGCAAAACCGATTATTTTAGCAAAGAGTAGGATAAAATTTGAGGAAGTATGAGTCTGGACAGAACTTATTAAGGTTTTTCAGATCATTCCTTTTACTTTTTATGCTTCTATTTTTTCCCACAGATTAATTGCCAGCATCTCACATAAGTACTTGTTCAGTAATTGTAGTCGGAATTGCAAACTCTTGATTAAATGTTTTTATTCTCATTCCAGGCAAATAGTGGGCTGCATCTCTGTGTTCACTCAGAGTTAGACAACTTGCTTTGAAATGAGTCCATGTGACATTTGTCACTTCCAGGTGAAAGTTCTAAGAACCAAAGAGCAATTGGTCACCCTCTCGCTTTCTTTCTGTCACAGGGACTGGAAATTTTTTAGATAATGAGCAGCAGCTATGTCGTCCTATGAACTTTGGAGCATGACACAGAGAACTAAGCAGCTGAGGTAGTGAACAGAGGAAACAGGTCTTCATCTCCAAACACCGAGGCTCAGGGTTGATTGTTGCTACAACATAACTGGCCCATCCTGACATAATTATAGAAAAATAATTTTACTGTGTTGGCATTTGACAGTACAGGAGTAATAGATAATAACTATGAATGAAACTCAAAGTAGATTTTTTAGGTGTTAGATCTGCGAAGGGGTTTTTTTCTTTTCTTTCTTTTTTTTTTTTTTTTTTTTGGTAATTTTCCATATGTTTCAAATTGCCTTTAATGTCAGAATGTTAATTAACCATCAAATAAACTGTTAAAAAGAAAATAATTATATTGAAAAACGAATAAACCTCATACTGACATCAAGACCTTTTGTTTGTTATCAAACCCAACTCATTTTCTCTGTGTTATCATTAAGTGTTTTCTTCAAATGCAAATCTTTTGTTCTATTACACATATGGATATTTCAACAGGTATGTGTGTGCATTATGGATATAAAAATCATTTTCTGTATTTTGAAATATACATAACGCACTGTAGGTATTCTTTTAATGCATGTGTCAGTACATAATAACATAACCAATTATTTCAGTTTTATCCTTTATAACAATATCACATTTGTTCATATTATAAGTAACCTTTTATGTAGTATTAAGAGGAAATACTGCTTTTTATTTTTAGCTTTTTTTTTGAAGCAGGTATCAAAATATAGAACAGAATAAAGGACTGACCAATGGAAAAACAGCTTTCCTTCAAAATAATAGCCAATATTTGAGGGCACCTACTTTGTCCTGAAAACTAGGACAAAATATTCTTTGTCCTTTACAGAAAATATCATTGCCCCATCATCTACAGGAGGAAACTAGAGCCTATTCAAAGAGGATTTAGTAACTAGTGTAGTGTTACATGGTCAGTGAAGGGCAAAACTGGGATCCTCACTCAAGCCTGTCTGATGCCACAGATGAATAGATTAATAAATTGTGGTATATGTATACCATGGAATATTATGCAGCCTTTTAAAAAATGAGAGACTTTACCTCTTTTATGTCTACATGTTTGGAGCTGGGACATATTCTTCTTAATAAAGTTTCTCAAGAATGGAAGAAAAAGTATCCAATGTACTCAGTACTACTATGAAACCAATTTATAATCAATCACACTTTCATAAGAAAGTTAAATCACAACTATAGCCCAAGATGAAGGAAGGAAAAGGAGGTGGATGAGAGAGGAGGGGGAGATTCAACAGAAGGAGGGTAAACAGTGGGATCATTCCTATGGTTCATATTGCAAGGGAACATGTCAAATCTTTTAAGTATAGACTAGAGTATAAATGTCTTAACACAATAATTAATTAAATCAAGCGAAGGCTATATTAACTAGTTTGATGTCAGCATTCCTAATTGTACATAAAATCAGCACATTGTACCCCATAAAGGCATCAATGTTAAAAATGATAGTATTTCTCAAATGTTTTAATAGCTAAAGAATCCAATAAATAAAACATTTATGATGCAAAAAAATAAAGAGTTTTTAACAGTCATATCCCACTGTTTTCCTTAGAACTACATAAGCCAAAGTATGCTGCAATTCAAATGAGTTTTCCTGTTTTCAAAAATTTTTTGATAAAGTTTAAGACTGGATGATATTTAATGTTGATATGTACAATAACAATAATTTCCAGGGGTAAGCTTATTTTCGATTTTTAAAAGCATTTGTCAAAACTTCTTCTAGCTGATCATGCATTCCTTCAGTCATTTCTCAAAGGACAAGGACTCTGTTGCATCAAACCATTTGAAGTTTCCTGAAAGCCTCATACATCCTACTTCTCCCACCAATGAAACTTCCATGTTGCCTGGGCTGAGGAACCACCCTCAACTTCCCAGGTAAAGGACGTGTGTCTTACTCAGTGTGGATCTATGTCTGTCCAGATCCTGGCTCTATGTTTATTCCCTTTTCTCCCCATCCCCAGACAACAAACCTTGTAATAACAGGGATTACTTGTACCTATTTTGGTCAATCTAAGCCCTGACTTGGTGTCAGGCAGGTAGTCAAAGTTTAATATCAAGACTCTGAAGGAATGACTGAAAGCTCCCATTCCACATGCTTCCCACTACTTCAATGTTTTATCAACAAAAAATAAATCTGATTTCGTTCATATATCCAAGCTTGGAAATGCTAGCTCTATCAAACACATCATACTTTTAAGAACCATTTTTTCCACTATGGCTATTTGTAATTAGATACACATATTTAAATTTCATGTACAGGAATGTTTGTGTTTAAGTATATTTATACAGAGGGAGCCCAAAAAATGTATACATATTCTAAGAGATGTTATCTACATATTACTTTTCAAAGTTGAACTGAAGATATCCTTACTGGTCAAGCATACCTAGACATTCTATGCACATCCATATTACCTGAAATCTGTACACTTTTTGGGAATGATCGATGTTACTTCCAACAAGATCTCTTAAAATGTATATACATTTTTTTGGTACTCCTGGTATATCAAACGTGAAAAAATACATTCTATATTAGGAATTGTCAAATAGCATCACCAATAGAATTACCATAATTTTGCCAACAGTGAGATAGTGATATTTTCTTACGAAATTTTTACACTGAGCTTTTTGAAATACTGACTTGAGTTGCATGCCAGAATTCTGAAAACATACCGTTGTCAACACATAACCATATTTCCTGACCCAGGAGAAATGTTTATGGGTTTGACAATTTCTAAAACACAAAAAGAAAAAATGAAAACTTAAAATCCATTTAAAATTGTAGAATACATGTTATTAAAAATTAATAGTGGAGAGCAGAGAGTGTATAATGTGGGTGTGTGTCTGGGTTTACTAAAGTCTTATCTATGTTTGGGAACTAAGATTTATAATGTGACAGCTTTTAGCAGTAATACATGAAAACAGGATATAT
Source organism: Galagoides demidoff (assembly GCA_963574575.1). Lineage (NCBI taxonomy): Eukaryota > Metazoa > Chordata > Mammalia > Primates > Galagidae > Galagoides > Galagoides demidoff. The sequence goes on along the minus strand of CAUYQV010015022.1, from coordinate 19,677 downwards.
TTCTAATATCGACACTTGCATTTCAGCCAGTTGGAAGCATTTCAGTTAGAAGTCAAATGAGGTCCAGTACGTGGGAAAACAAATTATAAAAGGAGGTCATTAAACTTTTTCAAGCAATCTGAATTTGGTTTTGGTTATGTGAGAGTTTGGGGACAAAAATTAATGTCAGGTTTTGAAGAATGTAATGTCACCTATCTGTTAAAACCCCTCTATTGAGTTGGTTTTTGTTCATTTATTAAATGAAAAATACAGTTCTTAGTTGTTATTAATAGACTTTTTTGAGACATCCTGGGTAAATTAGCTGGTAGTATGTGTTTCTGGAAACAAAGTGTTGAGAAGAATACGATAAAAGAAGGAAAACTAAATTCTGGCCTTAGAATTACGCATGCACAGTCCATTTTCTAGTTAAAGTGCCAACAAAAATGTTAAAAAGAATTTTATACATATGATAAATGTATTCTAAATTCTGAGGTCATAGTGAACAGAGGTGAACACATAGAGAAAAATATTATTTGAACAACCAATTTACAATACTTCATAGTAAAGCAAAATAAGATATTCTTTTTGAAATTCTAAGAAGAAAACTTAAAAGAATTTTTTAGCAATCAGCACAGGTGAACAGGAAAGTTACAATAATGTTTACAGTATGTAAAAAAAGGAATTATGTTCTCATAATATAGGATACTCTCTTTACTTACTCGTTAATACAAAATTATTTCAATGGATTTAATACCCAAGGGGTTCTGTTACTCTTAATAGACATATTTTAAAGACTGTTTGATTCATTTTTGTTACCATTTAATAATGAAAAACATTAATTTTGCTCTGCAAACAACTTGGACCAACCCACATATATTTTGATATGTGGAAATTTATGTTTGTCTTCCAGAAGACCATACAGAACTTCTAAATTCTGCTTTCAACTAAAAATTATTTGGAAAAGTAATATTCCAATGGGATTTTGTTTCTTTTTTTGTTTATTTAAACTTTGGGCTAATTTTCTAATTTTATTGATTTATTTATTATAAAATGTAATCTATATCTCTTTCCAAATTTATTGAAATTTTTATTAAGGCTCAGTGTGCCATCAGTTTTTTAAGAGTTCTCTAATATTAAGAAAGTGTATTGCATTTGTCTTATGTATAAAATTTGACAAATATACGCTAACATATGAATTCAGATACATAGCTCAGGTTCTATAAATGTTTTATTCCATTTTTATTCTATTAGATTTGTCAACAACTGAGAGTATGGAAGTCACCTACTACTCTTTTGATTCTGTTACAGGTTAAAGCATGTTTAATATATTTCCCTAGACTTTATATATTTTCAATCTACCCTTTTTTGAGCAAAAGATTCAATTTAATTAACTTTTAACTGAAGTTTATTTGGCTATCCTTCACTATTAACCATTCCTTCTCACTATTTTAGGTGTGTTTATTGTAAAAAGACTAAATTTTGATTAGATTTTTTCACTCAAATTTGATAGTATGATAGTATATTATTTAAATGTGGTGAAAATTCTAAATTAAATAATACAACTTTCATTTTATTGCTACCTTGTAAATACTGATGTTTTCTTTTATTTTTATATGTACTCATTTTAAGCATAGATATATTTTCATCACATATACCAATGTCTACCATTCAGTTGCAAAAAAATATAATATAAATTTCAAGAAAAAAAATCCTATTTAATGGAGGATAAGAAAATTAACATACCATTATTTCTTCCTAAGATACCCACTTGTATCTCTATTCTAAAAGATACAAGTTACAATTTTAGAATCAAATTTTACTTTTTCTTAAAGTTAATTATACACTCAAAAATAGTATATTTTTGATAGTATATTACTATCAAAAATAGTAACATGGGCTTGGCATCTGTAGCACAGTGGTTACAGCACCAGGCACATACGCCCAGGGTGGTGGGTTCAAACCCGGACAAGGCCAGCTAAACAACTGCAACCAAAAAACAGCCAGGCATTGTGGTGGGCACCTGTAGTCCCAACTACTTGGGAGGCTGAGGCAAGAGAATCACTGAAGCCCAAGAGTTTGAGGTTGTTGTGACCTGGGACAGCACGGCACTCTACTACAGGTAACATAGTGAGACTCTGAAAAAAAGTACAATAATAATAATAACATGAATTCATTCTCATTTATAATAAGCAATGATAGAACAAAGTCCCCTTTGATGACCTAAGCTAAACACTTTTTCTTTTCTACAACACGGTAACTTTTCAGGTTGATGATCATCCATACAGATATGTTTTTTCAATTTAGATACTTTCTTTTTACTTTATATATCTGTTAAATTTTATAAACATTTCTATATCCATATAGTATGCATTACAATTGTTTCTTTCTGGTCTTCTTTTTTCTTTGTTTCCATTTCTTTTTTTTTTTTTGTTTTTTTCTTTTTTTTTTATTTTATTTTTTTTTTTATTAATTGATTTCTGTGTACATTGATGTCATTTCTGATGAGTCTTCTTTTTGATCCAATAGATCAATATATCTGAAGAAAGAATGGCTATTGTGCTACCTTAAGCAGTTAACTTTTCCAGAACAGGAATTGGCAAATACAGTAAATATTTTATAAGCTTTGCAAAGTGTGGTGGCTCATGCCTATAATCCTAGCACTCTGGAAGGCCAAGGCAATTGGATTACTTGAGCTCAGGAGCTCAAGACCAGTCTGAGCAAGAGCAAGATCCCATCTCTACTAAAAATAGAAAAAAAACAGCTGGGTGTCTTAGCAGGTGCCTGTAGTCCCAGCTACTTGGGAGGCTGAGGGAAAAGGATTGCTTTGAACCCAAGATTTTGAGGTTACTGTGAGTGATGATGCCATGGCACTCTACCCAGAGTGAGACTTTGCCTCAAAAAAAGGAAAAAAAGTTTTGCAGGTCCTTAGGTGTCTTTTTGCAATTACTCAACCTCATCCTTCTAATACAAAAGAAGCCATAGGCAATATGTAAATGAAGGACCTTAGCTGTATGCCAATAAAATTTTATTTATAAAAGCAGGAAATAGCAGGATACTGCAAATGCAGTCCTAAAAGGGAGATTGATTGTTTAGATGTCTACATCCATAAAACAGAAAGAGAGCACATCAATAACCTAAAGAATCATCTTAAGGAAATGGAAAAGGAAGAACAATCTAATTCCAACCTAACAGAAGAAAAGAAATAAGCATAATTAAATCAGAAATAAATGGAATTGAAAACAAAATAATCATTCAGAAACTTAATGAAACAAAAAGTTAGTTCTTTGAAAAGATAAATATAATTGATAAACATTTGACTGGATTAATTAGAAACAGAAAAGTAAAATGTCTAATAGCCTTGATCAGAAATAGAAAAGGGGAAATAACAAAGATATAACAGAGATCAAGGAGATTATCTCTGACTACAATCAGAAACACTATGCCCAGAAATTTGACAATGTGGAAGAAATAGATCAATACCTGGAATCACACCATCTCCCTAGACTTAACCAAGAAGAGCTGGATCTCTCAAACAAACCAATATCAAGCACTAAGATTGAAGAAACAATTTTTAAAACTCCCAATACACACACAAAAAGCCCTTGCCAGGTGGCTTCCCACCAGAATTCTATCAAACCTTCAAGGATGAGCTTGTACCTGTACTGCAGAAACTATTCCATAATATTGAGAAGGAAGAAATCTTCCCCAACATGTTCTGTGAAGCAAACATTACCTTGATACCAAAACCAGAAAGGGATCCAACTGAAAAGGAAAACTACAGACCAATTTCACTAATGAATAAAGACGCAAAAGCACTCAACAAAATCTTTAGCCAATTGATTGCAGCTACACATTTAAAAAATATATACATCATGATCAAGTAGGCTTCATCCCAGGGATGCAAGACTGGTTTAACATATGCAAATCCACAAATATAATTCACCGTATCAATAGAAAGAAAAACAAAGACCATGTGATCCTCTCAATAGATGCAGAAAAAGCATTTAATAACATTCAGTATCCTTTTCTAACAAGAACACTTAAGAATACAAGCATAGGTGGCACCTTTCTTAGACCGATTGAAGCCATGTACAACAAATCCATAGGTGATATCATACTGAATGGAATAAAACGGAAAGCTTTTTCCTCTTGAAACTGGAAGCAGAAAGGATGCCCTCTGTCACCACTACTATTCAGCATAGTGCTGGAAGTTCTAGCCAATACAATCAGGCAAGAGAAGGAAATAAAGGGCATCCAAATGGAGACAGAGGAGGTCAAACTCTCACTCTTTGCTGACAAAAACAATAAAAATCCTAGAAGAAAGTGTGAAAAAACTCTCGAGAATGTTGGCCTATAGAAAGGTTTTATAAAGAAGACTTCAGTGGCAATTGCAACTATAAAATTAAACAAATGGGACTTAAATAAACTTAAAAGCTTTTGAACAGCTAAGGCCATAACCATCAAAGCAAATAGACAACAAAGCAAATAGAATGGGAAAAGATATTTGAGATATTTGTATTTTGCAAATCTGACAAAGGCTTGATAACTAGGATCTATACAGAATGCATGCAAATTAATCAACAAAAAAAGAGCAAACAATCCCATCTATCACTGGACGAGAGACATGTCCTCTAATGAGGACAGATGAGCTGCTAACAAACATATGAAAAAATGCTCATCATTTCTAATCATCAGAGAAATGCAAATCAAAACCACCCTGAGATATTGTTTAACTCCATTGAGATTAGCCCACATCACAAAGTCCCAAAGTTGCAGATGCTGGCATGGATGTGGAGAGAGGGGAACACCTTTACACTATTGGTAGGACTACAGACTAATACAGCCTCTTTGGAAAGAAATACAGAGAATCCTCAAAGAACTCAAATTTAGACCTCCCATTTGACCCTGCAATCCCTCTACTAGGTATCTATCCAGAAAAGTCTTTTTTATTATAAGGACATTGGCACTAGATTATTTATCCTAGCTCAATTTACAATGGCCAAGATGTGAAAACAACCTAAATGCCCACCAACCCAGGAATGAATTAACAAAATGTGGTATATGTATACCATGGGATACTATTCATGGAATACTATTAAAAATGGTCGAAACACATTCTTCTCAGTAAAGTATCACAAGAACAGAAAAGGAAATATCTAGTGTGCTTAATACGAATATGAAGCCAATAATGATCTAATTCATACCCAGAAAGGAAAAAGACTCTTTCAAGTTAGGGGTGGGGGAGTCAAGGGAGAGGAGAAAGGAGAGGAAAGGGAATTTAGAACTGGAACCAGACAAGAATGTCCTCTATCACCACTTTATGCTTCCACTTCATAGGTAGAATGTAGGGGTGTATGGCACAACTTTGGGGCACAGGACACAACTACAAGAGGGACTCTACCTAACAAATTCAAATATTGTGACCTGGTTGTTTGTACCTGCACATTAACCTGGGGAAAAAAAGAAGAAGAAGAAGGGATCTATTCCATGGATTGAATTGAGTGAAATGTAATACAAAGGGGGCAGGGGGAGAAGAGAAATGCCTCAACTTTAATTGCAAGTGGACTGTAAGTCAATCCTGATTTCTCCTTAAGAAAAACAATCTTTTTCTGAAAACAAAAAAACAAAACAAAAAGCAGGCAATGGACTAGATTTGACCTGATGGCCAAAATTTGCCCATGTCTGTTCCAGAGCCTCTAGTGTTTTGTCTGTAGAATAGGAGTATAATGTATTTACCTCATAGAATGTGGTAAGGATTTATTAAAATAAACCGTATATGAAACATGCTAAATATAGTATTTAATGTGTTATAAATATTAACAGCTACTAATGACAGCTAACTGTTGTCTGAGCGCTTTTTAATATTTGCTTATTCTAGTCTTCGTAATGAGTCTATGAGATAAACATTATTAACCTCCTCTTCATGAATGTGGAAGCTGAGACTCAGAAAGGTTAAAGCCATTTCAGTGAGTAATGACATGGTAGGTTCCAGGTCAGGGCTTTCTGACTACTGTATTTCCTTCTCCCATGCTATGCCTTCAAAATGTTTCTCCTTTTCTCTCTGAAGACAGGCTGTAAGCACCTTACAAAGTAGGATTTAGAGTCCTCTGAGTCAAGGAATTCCTCTGAAATTTGCCTTGAAAACTCAAAGTGAGTCAGTTCTCCTACTTCTCAAGTCATTAGCCCTAGGGACCCTGCCAACCCCTACCAATTTAACCCCATCCCGGAATACCCAAGCCATTTTCACATTATTTCACTTTTACTTGTCATTGTTTACTAATATCTAAGAGTATCTTTTTCAGCACTACTCAGTGTCAGCAACTAATAAGTAAATGAGCTGGTTTCCAGCTCTGGGGATTAAGCCAGAATGAATATAGGGAATACATGTACAGGAAAAGTCAAATTCAGGGTATAGGAAAAGATGGTCAAACTGGCTTTCCAGGATCTGCGGTCGCTAGTGTTAGAGTGGAGCCTTTGGTTGGTCTGGTTGAACTCTAACCTCTGGACCATTCCTCTTTTGTGATAGAAGACAAGGTCAGTTAAGGTCCTCCCTTCTGATCTTTTTCTATCAGCCCTGGCCCCAAAGTGTTTCTTACCAGAAGCTTTTTGAATAGACACAGGAGAGGATTTTGTTATTGCTCCTTCGATTACAATTCCGGTGGGTTAAGTCACCACTAGTTAGGGTCTCAGAGCCTCTGTCCAAGGGTTATTCCTTAACCAAGTGAACTAGTGAACACACACACTGCTTGGACTCATTATCTCCTGGTGCATATGTTCCTAGTTCATTATTCTACTTGATAATGAAAAACAGATCTATGATAATGAAAAACAATCTAAAATTGTTCCCTGGTCTTCTTTTTGCCAAGTTAAAAAAAAAAAAAAAAGAAAGAAAAGAAAAAGAAAATACCTTCTATTGCTACATTTTTACCAGAACAAACTTAAGTAAAATGGAAATTATTGGGCAAACAAACAAAGGAATCTCTAGAAAAACTGGAGAACTTGATTCAGAACCAAGGCAGGGCCCAGAGTTAGGTAACTAAAATTACAGAACAGTATGACAGCCAATATTGTGCAATCAGTTCTGACAATGGGGTCAGCAGACACTCACCTACTTTAGTCACTCTGTATAAAAATTAAATGCAGTGCAGAAATTCATTTTGGCCAATTTCATGTCCAGTGCCTACCTCTTGATAAATGGAGATTAGTATCTGACTAAAGTCCCAAAAAGGAAATCAGAGTAGTGTTTGGAAGGAAATTGAATATAAAGAGATAAAACAAAAACAACATGGATCCTAATAATATCCAATATCATATTATAAATAATTCACGTTTTGCATGAATTTTCAAGATGCAATTGTCCAAATGCATTTCCATGCTTCTCATCAGTCACTTTAGAGCAACTCCTGTGAACTTCCAGACAGGATTTCCTTCTCCCCTAAGAAGTTTACCTTTTACTCTTCAAAGACAGGCCCTAAGCACCTTGTAAGGTGTGATTTAGAACCCTCTCAGTCAGGAATTCCTTTGGGTCTTGCTTTCAGCCTTATCCATAGGCCATTTTAACCAGAATTCTATCCTGTTTTTACATCCCAATTTTCCTTCTCAATTCTGCCATTTGGACTGACAACTTGCTTTTATTTTCGCTTTTGCCCCTGCAGCCTCTCTGATTCCTCCCAGCTCTTCCTACACTCCAACCTCACATCAGCCCAAGGCCTTGGGGCATGGTCTGTCTCCAACACCACAGGATCCTTATCAACAAAGAGGCTATACCAGACATTAATATCCAGGGATATCCAGCAATATATCCATATTTCACACTTAATACCTATACTTGAAGTAAAGAAACATATAGCTTCACTTTCATAAGTTTTACCTTTCTTTAAAAAGCATCTCCTGGTACTACTGTTTGGGGCAAATCTCTGTGTGTACCTTTCATGATTTATGGACTTTGATCATACATCCCTTCATCTTTCATCTTACATGAATTTTAATTTTTCCCTTATCTATTCTCTTAAGGGAAATGCTCCAAACTTATTATAAAAAGCAAAGTAGAAACCATCAATTCTTATGTCAACTGAAATATTATTCTCAATATGTATTTTCAGTTTTCACAGTTCCTAGTCCATGTTGCAGCCATAAACACTGAAAGGAAAAACAAATGAAAGAGGATGTCATATGGATGCCACCTATCAATCAAAAGACAGATTGACAATGAAATTTCCAGTAGTTTACTGGTATGTGTTTAATGAATGTCCTATGTCACTTAACATCTCTTGGTTTCTACATGGTGCCTACATTTAGAAAGTGGGAATAATTCCACCTACCTTGCAGTGTCATTCTGTTTGGGGAGGTTTTTTGTTTTGGTTTTTGTTTTGTGAGTGACTCTCATTCCATGGACCTAAGCATCATCATAGCTCACAGCAACCTCAAATTCTTAGGCTCAAGTGAATCTCTTGCCTCCACCCCCCCGAGTAGCTGGGACTACAGGCGCCGGCCACAACACTTAGCTAGTTTTTTTCTATTTTTAGTAGAGATGGGTCTCGCTCTTGTTCAGGCTGATCTCAAACTCCTGAACTCAAGCAATCTGCTCACCTTAGCCTCCCAGAGTGCAAAGATTACAGGTGTGGGCCACTGCGCCCAGCCTAGCAGTGTCATTTTGAAGATTATATGTAACGTATAATACCCCAAAATCTAAAATAACAGTTGCTACAGTCAAGGTGGAATACAAAGTTCCCAGACCTCAGTATCTGTCTAGACCACACCCTGTGTTGCTGCTTGTAATAGTGTGCTCCCTCTGGCTATGCATAGTTGGGCATCTCTAATGCCCCATTTGTGGCTCAAGTGCCCACATATACTTGCCCCTGCCTCATCACCTACAACTTGTCTAAGACTGCCATGCCTAGCATGTTCCTCCACACCGCTCACGGCACTAGTGAAGCAAGCACAGCTGCTTCGTTCAGGGTTGCTTCTTGTTGCTGAGGTAAATGTGGGTAGGGACATGAATAGTCCTGATTTGCAAGGAGCATTTTAAAACTAGATTCCACAACATGGTCACATGGACACTGAGATGTTTTGGATGTCTGTATATACCACGTATACCAGATTGCATGCACCATGAGAAATGGCTGGATATTTCAGATTGGCTTTTCCAGAATAGACTCTGTGACAGATATTTTCATATTGGAGAAAATTGAAGAGTGTCCCTCAGCAGTAGTATACTAAAGCCAACTGGTACAAAACACGCAAGAGGCAATTATGTGCATCTCTCCCCAACTCCACATGTAATGACATCAAGTTGGTAATTTAAAATTAGTCATAGTGGGAGTCTACATCTTGGAAACTGGAAATTGGGAAATTCAATAAATGTATAAGCAACCTTCCTCCTGTAAATTTAGTTGTTAAAGATTTACCAGCACAAAACTGTCTGAAAAAGAACCCCCTCTTTCTACCTGGAATGAACCAGAACTAGGCAGAGGAAGTTGAACTGCTTTGACTTGGCCCTACCCAGGTCAAGGTAAGTCTTACTCCACACATCAAAAAGTCAAAGTGGGTTTTCTGCCAAATATTAGGTAAAACCATTCCAATATTATGTGCCTAGGCTCAGTAATGACTATTGATTATTGATCCGCTCTTTGAATATGGGCCAGAAATACTTCATTTGTTACCTGGCCCACCTGTGCCCCAACTCTAACGCAGGGAGCCATGATATTTAGGTCATCAGATATCATTGTCAGCTGAGAACTTATGCCCAAGGGTTCTTAAACGTTCTTCTTTTCCAAGTATAAAAGAGGTACCCAAGTAAATGGCTAACTATCCACTATAAAAATGTCCCCAGCACAACTCCAGATTAACAGCAATGATGCACCTATTTCAGGTCCAGAGATTTTGTTACATCTGCTGGGGAATGTGATCTCCTGATGTCTTATCACTTATAAGGGAGTATGGAAAGAAGGATTAAGCAAAGGGAAAAATTGAACCACAATGCAGTGCCCCATAGGGTGAAGCCTTGATCCAAGGAGCTCCTCTCTCCCAAGGGCAATTTCCGGAAAAGGATTCAACCTAAGAAGTTTGGTGCCAGGACTGGCCCCAGCAGACTCAGTTATGAGTCACTGGCAGCCAATATTCTGGTGTCTGTTACATTCAGTTAGGTTAAAAAAGGACCCCTGCACTATATGCAGAAGTATTATTTTCCAACAATATTAAGAGTGTCAGTTTAGCTTAGCATACTAATCTCCTTCTCTCAGGTATAGCCTCTCTCATCAACTCTAAGGTCCTTCCTTGAAATTTTGCACTATAACGTCTCTATCTCCACACACATCAAAGGCACCCAGATGTGTTTATATATGTAGAAATAGTGATCAATGTCCTTTGAGTTTGTTAAGTTATTTTCCAGAAGGTTCCTCAACTACCAGGTAATATTCTTTAATTAATTCAGAAACATATAAAAAGGGAAATTTTCCAGCCCCACATGAACTACGCCTCGGACAATTTTCCAGGGCGTCCTATTACAGTTATCACTCCTGGATGGAAATCAGAGCACCATCACTGATAATCTTAAATTATGCTGATGATATTTTAAAGTAGATATTTAGTATACTAAATATATGGGGTTCAAACAGCAGGAAGGAAAACAAATAATTCTCCCTTTAGAATAACCAAGTAGTTAGGGGAAGACCTTGACATATGGGTAATGTTTTTACAAAGTTTCAGAGGCTCCGTTACATAGCAGTTTCAATTAGGATTTAACAAGGAATTCGAGTTGTTGATGTGCACTTCATAGGGAAGAAAGATTATGGAGGATATTTTCAAGGCACCAAGTGTGCTGGGAATTAATAAAATATTGAATGACATCCTAAAAAAAGAAAAAAACACTTGTCTGGACCTTATGTGCAGGTCTGTATAACTGGCCATGCTGAGAGAAAAGTGAGCTAATAGGTTTCAGGGTGATTTTCTATCCAAACGAGCTTAGAGTACTTGGAGCAATTAACAAGCTTTCTGGGCTGATTCAAGATTACAGGGAAAAAAATTGTAATGAGCAATATGCTCATGTGGGAACCCTTAAAAATCAACTCTGTGATTATCAAGTGATGAAGCCATAATCACAATGCTGGCATCCATAGACCTCCTAAATCAGAGGTTTCTGCAAGTCCAATACGCTCATTAATTATATATTTTTTCAGAGTTCTGCATGGAGAACTAGAAAAATGGCCTTTTATGCATACTGGCAAGGTATGATGTCCTAATGTGAGCAGCTTCATAACGCAATTGACATTCTCCCATCGGGTTTAGAAAGGAAAAGAAGTGACTTACTCTTAAAAGAGCTGACTGAATACAAAAGAGACTAGTTTAGAATAAGGTCATTTGTAAAACTACAAAGCCAACAACTTAACATGTTACATGAAATCTGGGCCAGAGATGACTGCCTACATGTACAGTACTAGCTTATATAGACTGGTTCATACTCAGGACAACATTCAAGATTTCTTGTTTAATTCTACAAACAAAAGGAAGCTGTGCGCCCATGTTTTGCTGATTAACAACAGTTTTAAATTAGTTAGAAAAGGTATAACTTAAAGAGGAATTAGACAGAAATACAATTATCTTGTTCATCCTCATATTGAGAATAGCGCAGGGCACACTTTCTATTTCCCATCCTCTGTCATTAAAGATCTTTGAATAAAATAATGCAGGGTTTTATTTTCCCTTGGCATTTTGGGTCTAAGCAACAAAGAATGCAACCTGGATACTGCTCAGACCCTGATTGCTGTATAGCATGTCCTCGCCTCCCACCCCAGTGTCATCCCTCCCTCCTCTCTACCTCTAGCCAGGCCCTGTTATGGGAACTGTAATCCCCTGGTGTGGATGCTATGCACTATGACAGAAAGCCAGCCCCAGATATTTTGTACTAGGGTGGTACAGGGGTTGTATCAGGAGATAAACTTTTACTTCCATATATCAAAGTCTTCAACTTGGTAAACATTAAAAGCTGTGTTAAACTCCTAGGAGGCAACAGATAGATGAAACTTCCCTACTAAAAATGTGAAGAAAAATATTTCCATCCAGCCCTTAATGAAGTAAATCAAATTATAGTGTATTAGATCCTGTTTCAAGATATTATTTTTCATTGTTAATCCTCCAATATTCCAGATTCAGTTTTCATATGTAATAGTCCTTATATATGACACAGTGACACATGCATACCAGTGTTGATGGCTATGTGATGGTGCTTTCTCTAAATATTTGAGATGGCACTATCAATAGCATCATCTGCCAAAGTGACACTCATTTCTCATTTTATTGCTATCTTTTTTGCATTGTCTTTGTCTTTCGTGGTCCAGACAATGGGAATGTTTAGGGTTCCTAGCATTTCAAGGGTAAAAGTAGCTAGTAAGCCATTGTGAAAGTCCCAGGAAGAGCAGTGTTACCTCTCATGAAGATTCCAGGACTCCCCTCCAGTTGGGCAGTAGGGAGTAGTGCATTGATGGTCAATCCCGTGTGTGGTATTGACAAATTCATAGACCTCCTGAAAGATAGTTCTGGACTAGGCCAGCCTCCATTAAAGCAGACCCAGCATCAATTGGAGTACACTGTTCCTCTTTCCCTCTCCCATCCTGTCAGTACTGTGGTATCTTATTTTCTTTCCTTCAGCCAATTATTCTATCCCCTTCTGTCTTAATTCAGCATATATTTCTTTGCACATTGGGAAGGACATTCTCTTACCAGTATATTCAAGTATTCAAGTCTTTTCTCAAGAAGACAGATAATTCTTCTATCACAACTGGCTGATAAACTCATGTAATGGATCAATCCAGCTTTTGTAGATTGGCACAAATTTTCAGACTGGCACCAGTCTAAATTCATGGTTTTAAAATTTGGATTGTCTCTCTGTGAAGTCCAGAAGCTCTTCAACTCTCTGTTAAACATCACCACTTGATGTCTGGCTGGCCCTCCAACTCACTGTTTCTAAACATATCTTGTCTCCACCAAGCCTATGTCCACTCACTTCTTCAAGCCAGAAGTCTTGACATCATTCTTGGCCCCTCTTGGTTCCTTTCCCTTTCATATCTGGTTCTTCCTTCTTCCTACACATCTCCATGGAACCCATCCATTAATTTTTACCTCACTTCAGTAACCTTAGTTCAGATCACTCTCATCTCCCACTTACGCTATTTTAATAGCTACATAACCAACGTTCTTGCTCAAATCTTGTATTTCTCCAATCTATTTTCATCCTATAGGCAGAATGATCTTTCAAAAAAAATCTTTAAAAGACATAATTAAATGGATTCTTATCATTATAAAATCCAACCCCTCCCTAGAGGTTAAGAGTTCCTACAGATCCCTTCTTCTATATTTCCCATTTCACATTTTCCTAGCACCCAATTCCCTAAGCCAGCTTCTCTGTTCCAGGCATACTGTTTTTCAAATGATATATGCTCCCAAATTTTGTTCCCAGAGTTTGACATGAGACTTTTCTTTATGCTTTGATAAATTGCATCTTGTCACCACTTGTTTTTCCTCCCCTTGCTTTATCAACCTTTTCGATTGTCAAAATCCTTGTCAGTCTTCACTTCCTCTGGAAAGCCCTGAATGTGCCTTATCTGTGCTCTGATACCACAGCTATTGTATGTAATCACACCTGTGTCATCCCAAACTCAAGTCCTTCCTTCCTTTCTCTCATCACCCACCACATTACCATCCAATTCAACAGTGTGTCTATTCTTCTTACCTGCCAAGTTTGAATCAAATTATTCTGTACCAGAGGCCTCTTGTGCACCCTCTGAGATCTTGGCCTCATCTGTCTAGCTTTGCTTGGATTCTGGCCAGCTTCATGCAGGTGCTACCTAACAGTGCCTCTCCTCCTTCCATCCCCACATGTTGGATCTCCTGAACCAGGGCTTTCTTATTTATGGTGTTCAGGACCCAGCTTAGCACCCATGCCCCCAGTTTGTGAAAACCACAAGGAACTACTCAACACACCAAAGGAAATAATGAACCAGGGGATAAATTTTTCCCTTTTTTGCCATTCAGACAATGATTCTAAGATTCAGCTTACCTAGTTATCAGTGTGGCCCCATGAATCTGTCAGTGACTCAGCTCAATAAGAGGACCTGGAAGTGGTTGCCCTCTTTTATCACTCCATCACTCCTATTGTCCTTCATTTTTGCTCCCTAAATAAAAGGTAAAACATGCTCTGCTTTCACAGGTCAACCCACATCACATTTCCCCAACTCTCTACTGCCAATTCTTTAGTAGAAATCATTATCTCTTGCTTGGATTACTGTACTTTTCTACTAATGGTCTGCTTAATTTCATTCAATAGTCCATTCCCTCTTTTAAAATAGTAACCTTTCAAAATTCTAAATCTATTTACTTCATTTGCTTGCTTTAAAATCCTCAAATAGCTTCTCGTCTCTAAGAAAAATATCCAAACTCCTTACCAAGGTTGGCATAGAGTGACTGGCTTTGCTCAATCCTGCAATGTTATCTCATGTAACACATGCAAGGTGTGGAGTAATAACATTATTTTATTTTATATTCTCTTTGTGAAAGGTCAATTTTTCTAATAAAAAGGAATGGATTCTTTTTCAAACAGATTTGAAATTATACCTCTTGATTCCTCAAAATTCTTGGGTCTCTGATCCTTTTTTCTTTTTCTCTAGTTTCTATCATTCCTTCATTTTTTTTTCTTGCAGTTTTTGGCCTGGGCTAGATTTGAACCCACCACCTCCAGCATATGGGGCCAGTGCCCTACTCTTTAGAGCCACAGGCATCACCCTTTGAGCCACAGGTACTGCCCCATTCCTCCATTTTTAAATTTGCTTAGAATTTATACATGATGAAGTAGACAGTATTAGTGCTCAATAATATTTGACCCTCCTCTCCAGCAGACCACAGATGACACTATGGTTTCTAGTCCCCATGCGGGTAGGCAAGGCTGTAGGATTCATTCTGGCCAAAGTACTGAGAAGAGAGGTGACATTTATCACTTCCATGTCAAAGTAGATAAGAGTCTACATGAATTGATATGTGATCTCCCCCTTTAGTAGGAGTTCCCTTCTCCAGCTAACAACATACCAGCCTTGTATTAGGATGGAGCAGCAGCCCAGAGAACTAAGTCATTGTGCAGAAAGCAACTGCCCTGAGAATTGGCTAGAAGGCAGTAGATTTGGGGGGCATGAGAAACGTATTCTTGGAAGGCTGCCCTTTAGCATAATGAACTTGTAGCTTTAAGAGAAGCTGTGAGAAACCAGAAGCTTGGTCATGTGTGTTGGTTGCTGTGTTTGCCAAGGAATTATAGGAGAGAGGAACTCAGGAAGGAACTTACTGGTTTGCAAGTGAAAATGAAAGAAAAGAGAGAAAACTCTAGAAATTTAGGATTTTGCAAAGCCAGAAAAGTCATATCTTCATGTGTTATAAGCAATAAAATGTTAGATTTGAGGGGGAAAAAGACTTTAAGAAAAAACATTTAATAAAACTTTTTGAATGGATAAAAGTACTTAGAGCAAAGATGAGAATAAAGAATTACACATTTCCTCAGGGTTCTGACTCTGCATTTTAGCTCTCATTAAGTTTAGAGAGAGATACAAAGAGATGCAGAGGAGAAAGCAAAGATGTAGAGTTTGTCTGGAGAACCTTGCTTTGAAAAGAACTCTAGAGGTGGCGTGTGGAATGGACATCAACCAGATGAAAGTAAAACCTCACAAGTGTTTTCATCCAGTTAAAAACTTGAGTGAAAAAGGCATTTGACTCTTTAATACTTAAAATAACAGTTTTCTACAAGCAGGAAGTAGGAGGAGAAAGCAGTACAACTCCCAACTCCTTGGGCCAGTGTTCTGTGACAGCCCTTCAGGTGTGGCCAAGGGGAATAATAAAAAGGAAGCACTTCTCCTAGGGAAGAGCCAGAGGCTAAAGGAAACAATGGGTGAGGGTTTTAGAGATCAGCCCAGGGCCTAATAAAAGGACATTCCTCCCACCTCTAAGCTAGAGCATCTGCCTTCAGGATATCAGAGTTGGTACAAAACAGTGAGTATTGTATATCTCCCAATTTCTGGATGGAACTACTTATTACACTTAACCAAAACTCATTCTGCTATCATAAATTGTGTTTTGAGGATTGAGTGCTTTTACATTACAGTTCTTTGGATCAACAGGAGCTATAGCTGGATCCAACAGAGAGAATACTGTGCATCCCCACTGATCCTGGACTCAGACCAGGCTTCTCTGAACAGGCCATTTGGATTTTCTCAGTTAAAGACACTCTATGTTTAGGAAAAAATGAACTGACAATGTGGTGATAAAAGAACTGAACTGTGGCAGACATTATTAGTACCCGCAATATCCACAGTGCCTCCCTTTCCTGGCAAGTAAAAGACAAGACTGCTACGCTTTTAAAATTAGTTGAGGCTAATCAACTACTTATGGCCAATGGTCTGGGAACAGAAGTGAACTATTCTGGCCTAACATAGAGATAAAACAGCCATGAGTTCTACGTGCTCTTCCTTCTTTTGGGGCAGAACACACAGTGGCCTCGTGGTGACATCCTAGAACCGAGAGATTGGAGCCGTCTGAATCAAGGAGTCATTGCCTGGAGAAGAGTGCGCCTGAAGAATTACCTGCAGCAAACTGAGCAAGACTGAGGGATAAACTTTCATTTTTCTATCCACAGAATAACCTACCTTGTTCAGACTAATATAGATTTTAATTAAATGATCATATTTATTTTAAAATATGAATTATCTCCTAACATTATTTTCTACCAGCATTTTAAGGGTAGTATGCCATTATATTTGACATCTATTATTACTGATAAGAAGTGTGCTGCCAATTGAAAATTTATTCCTTTAAAGAATTTTTATTTTCTTTCTATAGCTTTTATAACAATTCTGTCTTTGAAATCATGACATTTTACTCAGATTCTATAAGATTTTTTTTCCTATTTAAGACTCAATATACTCCTTCCATTTGAAAATTTATGTTTTTCTTCAACATTGGGAAATTCTTAACTGTGATTAATTAAAATTTTGCTTACTGGAAACTATATTTGTTCTAATTCTGGCTTCCATGTTCCTTAACTAACATTTTAATGCTTTTCTACCCCTTTGTCTTCTCTCACTGATACATTTTAATGCATTTCTGGATATTTACTGTCCTGCTCATGGATCCTCTCTTTAGCTATGTCTTGTTTACTATTCAATATTTGCATGCGTTCAGAATTTATATACACAGAGAGAGAGGCTTGAGTCTTTTCTAATTCTTTTTATGCATTTTGATTCCTATGTTATGTTTTGTGCTCTTCTCTTTATTTTTCTTAGCAACTTAGATAAACTTATTGTACATTTCCTTTCAGACTATTTTGTAATTTCAAGTTCTAAGCAGCTAAATTATTCTTCTGAGTGAATCTATGATTTTCCCACACATGGGCTCGTTCTGCATGATTTGAATGGTTTCACTATCACATTTACCCTGCACTGCTTGGAGGGCAGGAGGATTTGCTCTGGACTGTGTAAGTGCCTTACATAGAAGCTTCCTACTCAGCACTTCAAGTCCCAAATTTCACTGGCTCTTAATTTCTTGAGCCCACACATTCATCTGACACAATTCTGTAATTTTCATTTTTCAAAGGTATTCCATTCCCCACCACACCCCCCATGAACAAGCTAATAGAAGGTAAATTTTCTTTCTGCTTCTCAGAGGCCATGGATAGCAGATTTTCTAGTGTTTTTTTTTTTAAGGATTGGTAGTCTTTGACAATTCTGTTTTTAGGCATGAAGCCCGGTGTAGGTTTCCCACACATTTGAGATTGGTGGATAAACATTTTTCCTTTTGTGTATCTATTGCAGGACGATGAGACCTAGTGGAAAGAAAGAGCTTCCAAAACCACGTTTATAAGAGGAAGGGGTTTATTCACCAGCCAGGACCTTACGGCATAGAAGAATTCCAAATAGCCACACTTCCCAACTGGCTTGGTCTTTCCCTTTTTATCAACAGTCAAAAAGTTCCACCCTACAAGTACCCTTCTTATTGGCCAGCTTGAATTAAGAGGGAGATACTATTCCAACCCCTACAGAACTACAAGATTTCACAGAACTTGGAAATGTCCAAGTTCCAGGAAGTTAAGTTTACAAATTCCCAAGAGCTGAGTCATCATGGAGAGGATCCTGCAGGGGTATCCTTATGGTCTCCTTGAGAAGACCTGTTCTCCTAGACCTCACCTTTCTCGGGTATCCTCTGTCATATATAAAGCACAGAACTGGGCTGTTAAGATCTCAGTATATTTTCAAGAACCCGATGTTGGCAGCAGCCCTCTTACATCTTTGATGGTGCCTATGTTCTTCTTTCTTGTCTCCTGGTAATTTATCTCTCTTGGTTTTAAGCTTGGCTACGTTTCCAAATATTCTTTGGTTTATTTTGTCCAGCATTCACTTGTGTGTGAAGCTGTTTGCACCTTATGTGGCATATTTCTTGTGAAATATAAAACTTAATCTTTATGGCATTTTAATTGGAACTGAACTAAGGACATAAAACAGAAAGAGAATAGATATCCATCACATCCAAGAGAATGTCGCAAGTCTGCATGTACTCAATTGTTTCTTCTACACTCTCAATATCCTAATAAGGCTTTGAAATTTAACTTATGCTAAAAATATGAACATTTGTCATTAACTTTATTCCTGAGAATTTTTTAAACTATATTTTTCACCTGATTTTAATGATATCTAAATGCTTATGTTTCCTTAGTAAGCTCTCCACTATTAGATTTAGATGTTACTCAATTAGGAGGATATTATACTAGTCCAATCAGAATAAAAGGTGTCGTGAAATAAAGATGGAAATGATAAAAATCTCAGACTTAAGAGAGATTTTTAATGATGATTGGGAAGTCTTGATGGATAGATGGGAGGGGTGGTGAAGAAAGAGAATCAAGGTTGACATCCATGTCTCTGCTTTGATGTTGAGTGAAGAAGCCATTGAATGAGAGAGAGAGAAGACTTATGAAAGAGCAGATGTGGAAGGAGAATAGGAAAATCAGAAGTTCTGTTTGATAATGAACTTACACTAAAAGCACTTCTTATACAACAATTTATTGCTCCATTGAAGAGAGGTACTTTGTAGTAAGACATATCTGTATGAAAACAGATAAGCCATAACTGGAGAGTAACTAGAGAGAGCAGGGAGGAAGGACTCTTAACAAGGCCAAGAGCCTAGACGGAATATCAGACTCTCCTCTCCCACAAGGTGTCCTAACGAGGTCAAGAGGTCTAGAGCCCCTTTTCCTCATGCAGCTGGAGGAAAGATACTGAGATGGCTTTTAGAACATTCCACTTGGGGAGGGAGGAGGGAGAAGGAAGGGGAGAATGGGTGGAGGGAGGGGGATTGGAGGGACCATTTTTGAGGTCTATCTTACAGGGGTACAAGTGAAACTCTCTAAGAGTAGAATCAGAATGTTTTAAAACTATAACTGAGAAAATGACATGAAGGCTGTGTTGATCAGTCTGACGGACGTATTTCGGATTGCATGTGAAAACCCCACACTGTACCCCAGAAGTGTATTAATGTACATAGTTACCATTCAATAAAAAAAAAAAGAAAAGAAAATCACTTAAGCCCAAGAGTTTGAGGTTGCTGTGAGCTGTGACAGCACAGCTCTCTACCAAGGACAATAAAATAAGACTGTCTAAAAAAAGAGAGAGAGAGAGA
>CAUYQV010015021.1:0-32008 GCA_963574575.1 Galagoides demidoff | reverse complement strand
CCACAATGTATTAATCCATTCATGGGTCGATGGGCACTTGTTGGACTTCTTCCATGACTTGACTATTATGAATTGATCTGCAATGAACAATCTGGTGCAAATATCTTTGTTATAAAGTGATTTTTGGTCTTTTGGGTATACACCTAGTAAAGGAATTACAGGATCAAACAGCAGGTCTACTTTTAGATCCCTGAGTATTCTCCCAACTTCTTTCCAAAAGGAACATATTAGCTTGTACTCCCACCAGCAGTGCAGAAGTGTTCGCATTCCTCCACATCCACCCCAACATCTGTAGTGTTGGGATTTTGTTATGTGAGCCACTCTTACTGGAGTTAGATGATATCTCAAAGTTGTTTTGATTTGCATTTCTCTGATGATTAAAAATGATGAGCATTTTTTCATGTGTCTGTAGGCCATGCGCCTATCTTTTTCAGAGAATCTTCTGTTCAAGTCCCTTGCCTACAATGAAATGGGATTACTTGTTCTTTTCTTATTAATAAGTTTCAGTTCTCTGTGGATTCTGGTTATCAAACCTTTGTTAAAAGCATAACCTGCAAATATCCTCTACCATTCTGAGGGCTGTCCGCTTGCTTTACTGACTATGTTCTTGGCTGTACAGAAGATTTTTAGTTTGATCAGATCCTGTAATGTATTTTTGATGTTGTTTCAACTGCCTGGGAGTCTTCCTCATAAAGTATTCTCCCAGACCAATTTCTTCAAGCGTTTCTCCTGCACTCTCTCCAAGAATCTTTATAGTTTCATGTCTTAAGTTTAAATCTTTTATCTAGTGAGAGTCAATTTTTGTTAATGGTGAAAGGTAGCAGTCCAGTTTCAGTCTTCTACAAGTTCCCAGCCAGTTCTCCCAGCATCATTTGTTAAATAGGGAATTTTTCCCCTAATTTATATTTTTGATGGCTTATCAAAAATCAAATAATGATAAGTGTCTGGGTTCATTTCTTGGTTCTCAATTTTGTTCCATACATCTACCTCTCTATTTTTGTGCCAGTACCATGCTGTTTTGATCACTATAGATTTACAGTATAGTTTGAAGTCTGGTAGCATGATTCCTCCTGATTCATTTTTATTTCTGGGTAATGTGTTGGCTATTTGAAATTTTTTCTGGTTCCATATAAAACAAAGTACTATTTTTCCCAGATCTTTAAAGTATGATGGTGGTGCTTTGATAGGGATTGCATTAAATTTGTAAATTGTTTTGGGTAGTATGGACATTTTAACAATGTTGATTCTTCCCAACCATGAGCATAGTATGTTTTTCCATTTGTTAATATCTTCAGTTATTTCTTTTCTCAGAGTTTCATAATTCTCTTTATAGAGATCTTTCACATTCTTTGTTACGTAAATTCCCAAATATTTCATCTTCTTTGGCACAACTATAAAGGGAATAGCGCCCTTGACTGTTTTTTTGGCTTGACTCTTATTGGTATATATAAAAGCTACTGATTTGTGAGTATTGATTTTATATCTTGAGACACTACTATATTCCTTGATCACTTTTAAGAGTTTTGTGGTTGAGTCCCTGGGGTTTTCCAGGTATAAAATCATATCATCTGCAAAGAGTGAAAGTTTGATCTCCTCTGACTCTATCTGTATACCCTTCTCTTGCCTGATTAGCCGTTGCAATGGCTAAGCTGAATAGAACCTATATCAACTTCTGAAATAACATCAGCTATACAAAATCTCCCCAAAAAGAAAAGTTCAGGACCCCGTGGCTTCACATCAGAATTCTACCAAACCTTTAAAGAGGAACTAGTACCTATATTACTTAACCTTTTCCAAAACATTGAAAAAAGAAGGAATACTTCCCAACACATTCTATGAAGCAAATATGACCCTGATCACCAAACCAGTAAAAGACCCAACAAGATAAGAAAATTATAGACCAATATCTTTAATGAACATAGATGCAAAAATATTCAATAAGATCCTAGCAAATAGAATCCAGCAACATATCAAATGAATTATACCGCATGATTGAGTGGGTTTTATCCCAGGGTCTCAAGGTTGGTTCAATATACATAGATCTATAAATATAATACATCACATAAACAAATTAAAAAATAAAGACCATATGATTCTCTCAATAGATGCAGAGAAAGTTTTGGCAATATCCAGCATCCATTCATGATCAGAACACTTAAGAAAATAGGTATAGAAGAGACTTTCCTCAAACTGATAGAGGCCATCTACAGCAAACTCACAGCTAACATCATATTGAATGGAGTAAAATTGAAAACATTTCCACTCAGATCAGGAACCAGGCAAGGTTACCCATTGCCTCCACTGTTTTTTAACATTGTAATGGAAGTCTTAGCCATCACGCAGCTCTGTTCTTATTAGACATCTTTAAAATATACACTGGGTCATTAAAAGACTCCTCTGCTTAAAAGCTAACATGGTAACAGATGTGACCAAAAAGAAAAGAAGCAAATAATGTGAAAATCTTATTGTGGTGATTAGAGAAAGCAGAAGTAGAAGGAATCAAATTATGAAGCTCTAGAAACACTGACATATTTTTATAAGTCCAGACAGTTCAATTTCCTTATGAAATAAAATATTTATGTCAGTTTCTTCCTTCTTCAGAATACCTATGGATGATAATCTAAGATAAACATTGAAGGTGCTATAGGAAATCTTATAGAAATAAGTTTTCATATTTAGAATATATTGATTTTTATAAACACCAATTTAAGTGTTCGTTCAAAAGGAGACAGAGCCAGGTTATCAGGGGAGCAACCGGGCAGTGCAGGTGCAGAAGGGGATCAAACTGAGCAGAAGGCGGGAACCTGATTATACAGGTTAGTTGTAGCCAGATAGGACAGAGGTGAGGGGAAGCAGCTGGTATCAATCAGGAGGTAAAAGAGGAAAGACAGGGTCCCAGGCAGACAGATACTGTGGATTATAAATACAGTCAAGGTTGCTGGGTTGCTTGGTTGCTTGGTTAGAGAAAATTCAGGACTTTGGATAGTTCCTTGGGGGAGTTTGGTCCTGTTCTTACCACTATGACAACCTTCCCTTGTTGAACTGGTTAATTAATGGTAGTCAGTCTGTAATAGAGGCTAAGCCCAACTTACTCCTTTAATCCAACTTTGACCTCTACAGTACCTGTGTCATACGGATGAGTTGTGTATTTGGTCCATTTGGGTGTCTATGTTATCAGAGGTTCTAGGGCCTAAGTATCTATCTTGCATAGTTCCCTAAAAAAGAACTTTGCATAGAGAAAAGTGAATTCAAGTAGTTTATTTATGAAATGATCCCAGGAATCAGACAAACGGGGGAAAAGGTAAGAGAGTGAGGCAGTGAGACTGGGAAGAGGAAAAGTCAATAACTCTACTGAGCAACTAGGGCTGTGAGCAACTAGGGCTCAGTCCCACTGGGGACCTCCAGGAGGCAGTTTAGGACATGCTCTGGGCTTGTCCAGCCTAGAGGCAAAGGATCTGGGCTGTTTGTCCTCTGATTTGTTTCGGTTGTTGGTTGAAAGCTGCTCCCAGAGCACATTAGCTTCTGCACTCCCAGTATACCCCCTACAGCAGCTCTGAGGATTCTCAGGGCTACAGAAAGCCCAGTGATCTGCTCAGGCACAGAGATTATAAAGGACACAGGCGGGATGCTGGAGCACCCATAGTGTCTGCTGCACTGGGTGATGAGGCCTATTCTCTTCCTGTGTCTGCAAGGGTCAAAATGATATTTTGGTAGGTGCATCTCTCCCGAGACAGGCACAACTAACAGAGATTTATCTTACTGCTTACTCAATGATTACTTAATATACAGTAGACAAACGGGGGGAAAGGTATGATGCCTAAGACACTGTAGTCATCAGGCACAAAGCACAAATGTCCTAAAATGGTCAGAGGCAGCCAAGGCCACCCAAGTGATGGCTGGCTCGTTCACCTTGACCCTTTCACTGTCCTAATTCCAAGAGATTGTTTTTCTTCTTCAAACATTGAATCATCTCTTGCGTTAGTTATCTGACAACACTATAATTTATTCTTTGCCTGAGCCTGGAGATTTTGTAGTTTTTTCTGTCCTATAAAAAATACTTTTTTTTTTTTTAATGAATTCTGTCCTTGTATGAAATGTTAGGGTAAAGTCACGATAAATGTTCTTAGAGTTTTTCTGGTCATTCAAATTTGTATCTCTTAGTGAAAAGGCCAGGTGTTATCTGTTTTCCATTTGAGAAGTTATTTTTCTTCTTTAAATTGACTATTACAAAACTTAAGATACACAGTTTAAAATTAAAAGGTTCTTACTTTATCCTGTGATAGAATAAATATTATCTGATCTTCTTATCTTGATTAAAAAGTGTGATTTAACAGAATTTAAGTATGTGGTTATAAGAATATTTTTCCCTCTAGTCACATCATCAAATAAAATAATTTCCTCAACGATTTTTAATAGAAACTTTTAAATAAACAGGAATTCCAAAAAAAAGTCAATGAGTACATATAAACTCGCCGGGGGACTCGACAATTGTTAACTTATTTCTATATTTGTTTTATTTCTCTTCATGTTTATATTTTTCAAGTCACTGACAGCATGATACTTTAAGTATTTTGTTGCTTTTGTCCTAAAATAAAAATATCCTCCTACAAAGTCATAATATTCATATTCTACCAAAGAAAATTCACAAACATTTTATAATGTTATCTAGACTAGATAATACAACTAAACTAAAGTCAAATTTAATAATATAGCTAGACTATCGTCAAATTCCTCCATTGTCACCTGTCTTAGTCTATTTTTGGTTTGCTGTATCAGAATATGATAGGTTGGGTCATTTGTAAAGAAAAGATTATTCAACTTATGTCTCTGGAAGCTGGGAAGTGCAAGAGCATAGTACCAATACCTAACAAGACCCTTGTGGTTAAATCAAAAAGTGGCAAAGAGCATCCCATGTTGAGAGGGCCAGAGCATGCCAGGTCAAGTCCCCCTTCCTTCTCTCATGAAGCCACCAGCCCTGTTATGGGCTCTCACCTTGATGACCTTCTCTAACCCTAATAACTCCCGGAGGCTCTACCTCCAACTATCATCATCATGTGAATTTGAGGATTAAGTTTCCAACAGATGAAATTTGGAGGACACATTTGAACCACGACATTACTTGCAATATTTTTTGCATCAATTTTTTTCAAACCAGAAGTCAATAAATTTTTAATATAGAGCCATCTTCCTCATACATATTTTTTCCTATAACATTTATTTCTTTAAGAGATCAGACCAGCTGTCCTGTAGCATGTCCCCTAGTACAGATTTCTCTGACTATTTCCTCAAGGTGTTTAATTTGTTCCTATTTTTCATGTATGTCCTCCAGGCTGAAGACAAGATCCAAAGGTTTGATTCAATTATAGTGATATTAAACGCTGTTGGTGATAATTCTTCATGAATGATACTGCCTTCTTCGTTTTGCATCATATCAGGAATCATATAAAGTCAGACTATCCCATTCTTTGTGATAAATGTTATTGGTTAAGGTAGTGACTTGTGTTTCTGCTATCATAAAAATGCATTTCCCATTGCCTTTGGCAATCTATGGAGTAACATTGGCTCAAATATGATTTTAACATACATTTCTGGAAGTAAAGATTGATTAAAAAATTATAGTAACTTCTGATTTTTACAAGCTGCCACTAACTATACAGAATTTATCTCTTAGTTTCTGTATAACAAATGTGTTCAATTAGATTATAATCAGAAAACTGCAGGCCATGAGCCAAATATAGCCCCCCTCTTGTTTTTGTAAATAAAGTTTTATTGGGACATAGCCACTGTCATTCATTTATGTACTTTCTGTAACTTTTTTCAAACCTCATCAACAGAGTTGAGTATCTATTAAAACAGAGATCACATGACCCAGAAACCAGAAATATTGATTCTTGGCCCTTTGTAGCAAATTTTGCCAGCTTCTGAACTGGATAATTTCAGATCTTTCTAAGTGCCAGAATTGTATTTTGTATTTTCCTGCCAGATGATCTAACATCAAATCTCGCAGGTAGATATCTGAATTTGGTCCTTACACTAGCTGTATTGAGAGATAGTCAGCATACCATAAGCTGCACACATTTAAAGGGAATAACTCAGTAAGCCTGATGTGTGTGCACCTCTGCGAAATCATCACCAAGCCAAGACATTCAATATATCTGTCACCCACCAGAGTTTCTTCACATCCCTTTGTGATCTCTTCCCCCCTTCCCTGGGGACCAGTGATCTGCTTCCCAATGGAGCACAGTCCCAATGGAGCACTCCCATCTTGTAGAACTGCTTACAAAGGCAGCACGTATGACATGGGTTCTTCTTTGGTCTGGCTTCTTTCAGTCAGCATCACTGTGTTGCATCCGTGTTGTTACGTACGAAGGAAACCACAATATTTCAGCCCAAATATATTTCTTTGACGTATTTCAAGATGGCTATTCAGAAAAGCTGACAAACTGCCTTTTGTGGGGGAGATTTGCATCTGTAGGGAAATCTGCATTGATGCAGACAAGTTTTCTCTGCAGCCCTCCCTTGTCTGGTCTAAGAGAGATTCACTGCTCATCTGACATCTGTGAAGGTCTGAAAGACACCTTTGCCACTTACTTTCTCTGAGGGCTACTACCTGTGAGGTTTTACCCACATGACAAGATGAACTTTGCTAGCCAAGTCTCCTCTTCTTTCCCTCCCAAAACCTGTTTTGCCACCATCACCCACTTGCCATTACCTGAGCCTCCATTCCTTCTGCAACTGCAAGATGGTACAAAAGCTCAGGCACCTTGCCCTTCTTTGAGGCCTTATATCTTTTTCCACTATACCTGCCTCTCAGTCTCATTCAAAGTTCAAAGAGCCTCATTTACAAGTTCATTTCTGTCTCCCTGGTTTCTTCATTCTCAGTAATACTCTCTTTTTACCCCTCAAAAGAATTGTCTACGTTCCCTCTCTCCAACCTTAACCATGAAAAAGGGTACCTGCATTTAAGCCTCTGTACTCCATTGGGGGATTGGGGTAATCACTCTGTGGTTCTTTTCCATGCATGCTAATAAATGTGTATATTATTTCTCCTGCTAATCTGCCTTTTGTTAGCTGATTTTTTTTTTTTTTGAAGATAGAGTCTCACTTTGTACCCAGGCCAGAGTACCATGGTGTCAGCCTAGCTTCCAGCAACCTCAAACTTCTGAGTTCAAGTGATCCTCCTGCCTCAGTCTCCTGAGTAGACTATAAGTACCTGCCACAATGCCCAACCAATTTTTCTATTTCTTTAGTAGAGATAGGGCCTTACTCTTGCTCAGGCTGGCCTCAAACGCCTGAGCTTCAGAGATCCTCCCACCTTGGCCTCTCAGAGTGCTAAAATTATAGGCGTGAGCCACTACACCTGGCCTATTGCAACTATTTTCAACTGATACCCAGAAATTAGTTGATTCTGGTTTAAGATACTTAGTAAGTGATTATATATTTCAAAGATTCTCTTTCTTGTTGGCAGCCAGTTCAGTGGTTACAAAGCTTAAAAGGTTGAAGTCTACATTCTGTATTTTCAAAAGGCAGGCTCACCTCAGAGTACAACCACAGGTTCTGAGACTACATAGCTCCCTTTCTTAGACCTCGG
This sequence comes from Galagoides demidoff, assembly GCA_963574575.1. Lineage (NCBI taxonomy): Eukaryota > Metazoa > Chordata > Mammalia > Primates > Galagidae > Galagoides > Galagoides demidoff. Next base: position 24,417 of record CAUYQV010015021.1, on the reverse strand, counting down.
AGCCAGTTAAGGCTTTACTCATGATTTTGAAAAAAGGAACCAGTTAAAGTTATCTGGCGGCAAACAACAGGTAACAAATGTGGCTAGCTTTTCCAAAAAAGGGGGTGGGATTTATTGGCAGGGTGTGGACCAGCTCCCAGCATGAAGAAAGGTGAAGAACTGGGTTTAAAACAAGTGAGACTGGGACAATCACAGTGCCCCTTCACCAGGACTGACGCCACAGCCTCAGCAGTCCCACAGCACAAGAGGGATTGAACTTTGCGGTTTCTTACCTCCTTGCTTACACAACTCAGGTTTCAAAAGTCTGAGAATAAGGCGACCAATCTACCAGTGTCAGAAATTGCACAAAAGGAAGGACCTGGCAGATGGGTCCTCCAAGGTCACCATCAACTGTCATTGCTGTGTGTGAGCACTTGGGTTTTCCATCCTGCCAGGATTGCACGGGGTGAAGGAGAGTCAATCACCCCCACCCACCCCAGAGGACTGAGGCATTCAGAAAAGGAAAATGGATACCGGTATGCCCGAACGCTGACAATCCCAAGTGGTGTTAGAAAGGATTCATTCTATCCTCTTCAGATGCAATCAGATCTTAAAATCCACTTTAGCTTTATAGCTAAAGGTTATCAAGAAAAATGTGTTCTTTCTGCTTGACCTTCAGTTCCTCAAACAGAAAACAAAACCACAGTGTCTGAGGGAGCTAAATAGAGCTGAGATACACATGAGAAAACCTGGCTTATCATTTTTATGGAAGACTGACCCTGCGTGCTTGTCATCGCCCACAGCAGCACCAGCCAGCAGCAGGCCGATGTATGAAATCCTGACAGGAAGGGCCAGGTCTCTGATTTGCAGTCGAAAGCCCTTCACTGAGGAGGATAACGTCCAACTTTCAAGCAAACCATAGGCATCTTCTACTCTGAGGCATGTGGGACTGAACTTGGCCTTGTGAAGACATCACAGTGGAGAGAATGTAGGTGTTAACGCTAGGAGGAAGTTTGGGGTTGAGACTCCTGAGAACTGGAAACGAAGGAGACAGCTCTTCAATCTGTCATCCTATCATGTTTAAAGGCACAACAATAAAGTAAGATCATGTTTCTGTCCTAACAGAACATTTCTGCTGCAGAAGTAGTTACAGAAGCTCATATCTATGCTTTCTTCAATCTGAGGAAATACGTCAATAAATAAAAACAGCTAGCAGTAGAAGTGATGTTCTTGGGCGTAGATATAAGTAAAGTTCTATGATATCTTGCCCCTTTTCAGAAAACATATTGAAAAAAAAATTTTAGACTTACAGAATAGTTGCAAATATACTAAAGAGAACTCTCATATACCCTTCACTCAGTTTTATCTAATGTTGACATGGTACATAATTTGGCACAATAATCAAAATCAAGAAATTAATGTTAACACATTACTATTAACTATTCTACAGATATCATTTGAATGTCTCCTGTTTTTCCATTTTTGTCCATCTTTGCCATCCAGGATCTAATTTGGGATCACATATTGAAATTAATTGTTGTGTCTCTTTGGTTTCTTCCCATCTATGACAGTTTTTCTTTTTCTTGCATGGCCTGGGAACTTTTGAAGTATATGGATCAGTTGTTTCATAACTTCAGTCTGGCTTTGTCAGATGTCTGTCTTGGAAATTAGAGTGAGGCTATGAATTTGGACTGAATGTTTGTGTCTCCCCAAAATTCACATATTGAAATCCTAACGTTCAGTGTGATAGTGTGAGGAGATGGGGCTTTGGGGAAATAATTAGGTAATGAGGGTGGAGACCTCAAGAACAGGATTAGTGTCCTTGTAAGGAGAGACCAAGGAGCTTGTCTTCCCTCTCTCTCTCTTGCAAACCAGGTAACAGGACCTAGGCAGACACCAGATCTGCCAGCATCTTGATCTTGGATTTCACAGCCTCTATAACCATGAGCAATATATACTTATTTAAGCCACCCTATTCATGTTGTTACAGCAGCCTGTTGTGAGGTAGCACTTCTGGCAGAAATAACCCAGACGTGGTCTGGTGCTCTTTCAAAGTAGTCTATTGTGCACCTGTTGTAACCACCTGTCTGATTTTTAGTGAAGCTTCCTTGGGTCCTTTGGTTAAGGTGGTGCCTCACTGGAGTTTCTGCTTTCCCTTTGATAAAATGTTGTAAGAAGATCCTTTGTATATATCCTGCTTCTCATCACACTTTTGCCCATTAAGTTTAGCACCCATCAAAGATTCTTACTTCAATAGTCGTCACTGTGGTGTTCACCTAAAGGCAGTTTCCTATTTTTGTCAGTCCTTCTATGTTTTCTGTGTTCATCATTGAAATTCAACTGTGAGGCAGAATTTAGCGAGTATTTTCTAAGTGTCTATGCTGTGAGAGGTGTGGGTCAGGGGACCAGCCTTCCCTCTGTTCTTCTAGGGGGTCAGTGCTGGTCAGAAAAGCTCTGGCTGGCTGTTTGATGCCCTCCACAGCAGCTGCTGAGGGAGGAGGAGACAGTCCACCCCCCTCTGCTCTTTCCTGCCCCTGGGTTTTTGTCCTGCTGTTCCTTACCCCGGAATGCCCTCCCCTCACTGGCTGATTGTTCTTCAAGCCTCAGCCCCTGTAAATCCTTGGCAGGGAGCACTCCTGCCTTCTTCCTCGGCACTTCTCTGTGCTCTCTCTGTCACAGCGGGGAATATGCTGTCACAAAACAGCCCAATTTTCTTTTCTAACTCCCACCACACTGTGAATAAAGACCACATTATTTTCCCCTAGATTACTGAGCTATAGGGCAACATCTGACACCCTGGGAAGAGGTGAATGGATGGTGAATAAATGTAAAATAGAATATCACAAACTTCCTTTGTGCATTTAACATGTAAACATATTTATCAAGATACAATTCATATACAGTAAAATTCACTTTTTTGGCATATAGCTTTTATATAGCTTTATGACTTTTGAAAAATATATACTCTTAGGTATACATCACCAAATGAAGGTCTGCAAATTTTGCCTCACCACAAGGAATTCCCTTGTGCCTTTTGTGGTCACCCATCCCAACTTTCACCCTTGCTCCTGGCAATCACCGATCTATTTTTTTTTTTTATTTTAGTTTTACTTTTTGGAGAATGTCCTATAACTGGAATTGTAAAATGTGTAACCTTTAGAATCTAATTTATTCTCATTTACCATAATGCTTGTGAAATCTGTCTCTATTGCTACTCCCATTTACACGTTGTTCCTTTTATTGTTGAGTAATATTCCACTTTATAGATTTACCACAATTTCTCCACTCACTAGCCACTGAGTGTTGGGTTGTTTCCACTCTTCAAGATCATGAATAAAACTGTTACAAGCATTCATGAACTATTTTTTTGTGTGTACCTTTATGTCTGTGTTTCTCTTGGGTACACCTAGGAGGGGAATTGTTGGGTCACACGGTAAATGTGTGGTGAATGTAAAAAACTGCCAAACCACTTTTTTATGTGGCTATACCTTCCTGCCTTCTGACCTGCTGGTCAGATGGGAGTTACTTCTCATTCTCACTAGAACACAAAGGCATCTATGGCAGGTGATTTAAACAAATGATGTTAACGATCTTTTCATGTGGTTATTTATGTCTTTATATGTCTTCTCTACTGACGTATCTGTTCAAATATTTTGCCCATTTCTTCTTCAGTTGTTTGTTTTCCTAATATTGAGTTCTGAGAGCTCTTTATATTCTAGATGGAGCAAAACATTTAAATTTGGATGAAGTCTAATTTATTTTTTTCTTTTCTGCTTTGTGCTAACTTTTCTTTCTTTCTTTTTTATTTATTTATTTTTTATTAAATCATAGCTGTGTACATTAATGTAATTATGGAGTACAATGTGCTGGTTTTATATACAACTTGAAATACTTTCACCAAACTGGTTAACATAGCCTTCATGGCATTTTCTTAGTTATTGTGTTAAGATATTTATATTTTACCCTTAGTAGATTTAACATGTACCCTTGTTAAATGCACTGTAGGTGTGGTCCCACCAATTACCCTCCCTTCACCCATCCTCTCCCCTCCCCTCCCCCTCCTCTTTCCCCTTCATCTTGGGCTATAGCTGGGTTATAGCTTTCATATGTTAAGTGTGTATGCTTATAAATAAATTATTTTCATAGTAGGGCTGAGTACATTGGATACATTTTCTTTCATTCTTGAGATACTTTGCTAAGAAGAATATATTCCAGCTCCATCCATGTAAACATGAAAGAGGTAAAGTCTCCATCTTTTTTAAAGGCTGCTTAATATTCCATGGTGTACATATACCACAATTTTCCATTCATGGGTCATTGGGCAGTTGGGCTTCTTCCATGACTTAGCAAATATGAATCATCAATCACTGGGCTGCAATGAACATTCTGGTGCAAATATCTTTGTTATAAAGTGATTTTTTGGTCCTCTGGATATATACCTAGTAGAGGAAATATAGGATTGAATGGCAGGTCTATTTTTAGATCCCTACATGATCTCCAAACATCTTTCCAAAAGGAACATATTAGTTTGCATTCCCACCAGCAGTGCAGAAGTGTTCCCTTTTCTCCACATCTGCAACAACATCTATGGTTTGGGGATTTTGTGATGTGGGCTAATCTTACTGGAGTTAGATGATATCTCAGAGTGGTTTTGATTTGCATTTCTCTGATGATTAAGGATGATGAACATCTTTTCATATGTCTGTAGGCTGTGCACCTGTCTTCTTCAGAGAAGTTTCTCTTCAAGTCCCTTGCCCACTGAGATGGGATCACTTGTTCTTTTCTTGCTAATATGTTTGGGTTCTCTGTGGATTCTGGTATTAAACCTTTGTGGGAGACATAACCTGCAAATATCCTCTCCCATTCTGAGGACTGTATGCCAACTTTACTTACTGTATTCTTGGCTGTGCAGAAGCTTTTTAGTTTGATCAGATCCCATTAATGTATTTTTGGTGTTGCTTCAATTGCCTGGGGAGGGTCCCCCTTATAAAATATTTGCCCAGGCCAATACTGGGCAATTATTTTAAATTTAAATTTTTTATATTTTTATTAAAATTTTTAATTTTAAAATTTTATATTTTAAATACTTTCTTCTAGTATTTTTATAGTTTCATCTCTTAAGTTTAAATCTTTAATCCAGTGAAAGTCTATCTTAGTTAATGGTGAGAAGTGTGGGTCCAGTATCAGTCTTCTACAGGTTGCCAGCCAGTTCACCCAGTACCATTTGTTAAATAGGGAATCTTTTCCCTGCTGAATGTTTTTAATTGGCTTGTCAAAGATCAAATAATGGTAAGTAGCTGGGTTCATCTCTTGGTTCTCTACTCTGTTCCATACATCTACCTCTCTGTTTTTGTGCCAGTACCATGCAGATTTGATCACTATTGAAAAGGTCTGGTAGCATGATTCCTCCTGCTTTGTTTTTATTTCTGAGTAATGTCTTGGCTTTTTGAGATTTTTTCTGATTCCATATAAAATGAAGTATTTTTTTTTTGAGGTCTTTAAAGTATGGCAATGGTGTTTTAATAGGGACTGCATTAAAATTGTATATTGCTTTAGGTAGTATGGACATTTTAACAATGTTCATTCTTCCCAGCCATGAGCATGGTATGTTTTTCCATTTGTTAAAATCTTCAGCTATTTATTTTCTTAGAGTTTCATTGTTCTCTTCATAGAGATCTTTCACATCCTTTGTTAAGTAAACTCCCAAATATTTCATCTTCTTTGGCACTACTGTAAAAGGAAAAGAGTCCTTGACTGTTTTTTCAGCCTGACTATTGTTGGCATATATAAAGGCTACTGATTTATGAGTGTTGATTTTGTAACCTGAGATGCTGTTGTATTCCTTCATCACTTTTAAGAGTTTTGTAGTTGATTCCCTGGTGTTTTCCAGATATACAATCATATCATCAGTGAAGAGTGAAAGTTTGATCTTTTCTGACCCTATATGGATACTCTTGATCACCTTTTCTTGCCTGATTATGATGGCTAAGAATTCCATTACAAAGTTAGAGAGCAATGGAGACAATGGGCAACCTTGCCTGGTTCCTGATCTGAGTGGAAATGATTTCAATTTAACTCCATTCAATAGTATATTGGCTGTGGGTTTGCTATAGATGGCCTCTATCGGTTTAAGAAATGCCTCTTCTATACCCATTTCTTATGTGTTCTGATCATGAATGGATGCTGGATATTATCAAAAGTCTTTTCTGTATCAATTGAGAGGATTATATGGTCTTTGTTTTTTATTTTGTTTATGTGATGGATTATATTCATATAGATTTATGTATATTGAATGTATATTCATATAGATTTATGTATACATATAGATTTATGTATATTGAACCAGCCTTGTGCTAACATTTTTATTTTGTTTTGGTTGATAGTTATTTGTTAAACTTCCTTGTCCTAAGTATTTTCTTTATTATGGTAGGTTTTATGGAAAAAAATACAAGACTTGGCTTGTAGGGCCATATCTGGGCCAAGTCACTTAGTCTATTGGTGACTTAATTTTCTTATCTGTTAAGTGAGAACAAGAGTTGCTTTTTTCTTAGGAAAATTTTGTGTTGCTTTATGGTCAAAGTCAAGGTATTTGCCCATAGTGAGAGTAAGAAAATGATTAGGCTTTGAGTGTTTTATGTTAGCAGAGGCAGGTGGAAGATTGCAAGAAAGTGAGAATTTAATGCAAAGAGCTGGTAGAATAAAGTGATGTCAAAGATTCTTTACCTACAGGAAGACAAGCAGCGGTAAGCAGAGGGAATTCACAGAGGGCCTGCCTTCCCATTGACACAGTCATACATCCATGGCAGGAAGGGGGAAGTTTCAGAAGCAGATATAAAAAATTATTAATGGTCAGTAAATTTAAGGAGATGTCTTAAAACTGAAAACTCAGTGTCATTTCTACTTTCTATGGAAAGATGCTTTCTGGCCTGAGTTCCCTTTAGAATATTAGTTAGAAAAAAATAAAAATAAAAAAGGAGCTCAAGCCTATCATTTCAGCACTTTGGAAGGCTGAGGCAAAAGGATTGCTTGAGAACAGGAGTTCGAGATTAGCCTGGATACCACAAGAAGACACTATCTTCACAAAAATTTAAAAAATAAACTAGCTAGGAATGGTGGTGCATGCCTGTAGTCACAGCTACTCAGGAAGCTGAGGCATAAGGATTACGTTAGTTCAGGAGGTCAAGGTTATAGTGAACTAGGATAGTATCACGGCATTCTAATCTGGGTAACAAAATCAGTTCTTGTCTCAAAAAAACACAACAGTAAAGGGGATCCCATGCACCCATACAACTATCCAAGGAGTCTCAGTTAAGGAAAACCTGCCATATGTTAGACCCTGTGCCAGGAACTTTCTATACCCTCCTCACTTGGCACGTATACCACCTTGCTGAGGACTCAGCACACAGAGAATCTGGTCTAGTAACTGCAGAGTACAATAGATTATAAGTGACCTCATAATGCAATATAACTGAGAATTTAAGTGACCCTTCTCAGAAAGCCAGAGTTTATTCCTTTCCATAATTCTTCATTGCATCTGGTTTCTTTTTCTAGAGACAGATGGATTCAGAGAGAAACACAGGGTTCTGAGGGTGGTGACTAACTCTGTCTCGAATAGAACAGCTTTTTGACACCCTATTCTATCACCTCCCATGTTATGATCTTGGTATATCTAAGAACAATAACGTCCTTCCTTGGTATTGCTTGAGTGTGACACAACAGTCCCTCAGCTTTAGCTCCCTTGCATACTGAACAGGCTTTTGGTACCAAGAGTGGCCCTCTTGCTTCAGGCCACCATGATGGGCTACCCATAGAGCCATTTCCCACCACCCACCTCACAAGTAAATTGTGCATCACCGTTTGAGTAGGATGGGATAGAATCTTATCAAACAGGACTTCACCAGCTGGAACCAGAAAAAATCTGTCCATCTGGCCTGGGCAATGTGCCCTCTTGGAAAATTACTGAATAGTTCCAAATTCCACAAAAATACATTCCTTAAAATGCCAGCAGAAGGCACAGACTTATGGAGAAATGAAGAAATTATGCAGCCTGTGCAAAGCTCCATTCATCACCAGGCTTGGGGGATGGGAATAAATGCCCACCCAGACTTCATGCCAGGAACATCAATAATTAGTAGATGGGAGCTGTCGCTCAGGAATGTCCTGGCTGTGATTCAGATTCTAGGCATGAGAGAATGTGATAGAAACACTGAGACTGCACAGAACAAGACATTTTGTCCTGTGTGGGAGGGAATCAGAGGCACTGCTCCTGTGACAGGGGAGCAGTGAGAAGTGATGGCTTTGGGGATGTCTCTATAGGTCAAAGAAAACTTGCCAACTTAATTCTAGCTGCTTTCCTTTGCTCTTACAGACCCTGTTATAGAACTTTTGTCGTTATCTTCCTTACAAAGAGGGAAGTCAGCAGACTGTCGCTCCTTGCCTCTCTTCCACGGCCCCTGCCTGCTCATCTTTGCGATCAGACTTTGCAGCTGGCCTCCCACATTCTCCTTCTCACCATCCAGCTTACCCTGTGTTATGGGCTGAGTGGTATACCACACCAAAAAACGTAAACTGGAGTCCTAACTCCCAGTACCTTAAATGTGACTGTATTTGGAAATGGAGTCTTTACAGTGGTAACTGAGCTCAATTGAGATCCCAGGGGTGGGCTTCATCCAAGATGACTGGTGTCCCTCTCAGGAGAGGGGATCAGGACACAGACACACAGAAGGAAGGGCACATGAAGTCACACAGAGAAGGCGGCCAGCTGCAAGCCAAGGAGAGAGGCCTCAGAGGAAACCCTGCTAGTGCCTTCACCTCAGACTTCTCGTCTCCAGAACTATGAGAAATCAATTTCTGTTTAAACCACCTGATCTGTGGGACTTTGCTCTGGAGTCCTAGTGTGTTAACACCACTGCCACCCCACAGACACATCCTTTTCTCTCAGGCACTGGTGGCATGCTTCTGCTACCTAACAAATAAAGTGCAAAGCTCTGACCCTGGCAATGGTGTTACTTTCATAATGATCCCCCATCTTGCCTTACTGTGTCCTACTCCCTTTTGCATTCTGCTCCCTTGATCTCTGGTCTGTAGCCCACAATGTCCCATCTCTGGGCCCACACCTGTGCTGTTCCCATGCTAATGTAGCTCTTCCTCTAAACTCCACAACTCAAGTCAAGCCTAGGACCCCTTCTCCATGGAACCTGCCTTATTCCCCCAGCTAGGATATGGCCCCTTTTTCTTTTCTTTCTTTCTTTCTTTTTTTTTTTTTTTTTTGAGACAGATTCTCTCACTCTGTCCCCTGGGGAAGAGTCCATGTGGTGTCATAGCTCACAGCAACCTCCACCTCCTTTGTTCCAGCGACCCTCTTGCCTCAACCTCCAAGTAGCTGGAACTATGGGTCCCTGCCACAATACCTGGCTAATTTTTCTATTTTTTAAATAGAGACAGGGAGATAGGGTCTCACTCCTGTTCATACTGATCTCAAACTCCTGAGCTCAAGCAATCCACTTGCCTCAGCCTCCCAGAGTGCTAGGATTGCAGGCGTGAGGCACTGCACCCAGCCCTGCTATTCCCCTTTTATGGCACATATAATTTCCACTCAGATTCTAATTATTTTGAACATACTCTCCAGTGCATTTAGGAGGCATGCCTGATTCAACATCATATTCCTTCTGGTCACTGGCAAGCTGCTCTGCACCTTGTGAGTTCTGTACCAATACTCATTGAGTGACTAAAATAATCTGTGACTGATAATGGCTGTATGATCCCCAGCCCAGGAATATTTATGTTTCAGAGTCTGATAATGGCTGTATGATCCCCAACTTGGGAACATCTGTGTTTCAGTGTGTTTTAAAAGGTTGGATAGGGTAATAAATATAACCAGGTCTTGCTAGACCAGCACACACTTCAGTCTGCATCTCCCTTCATGTCACTGCCTTTCGGCCAGCTCTAAAAGGGGTTCTTCCTGCTTTAGAGGACTGTTATGTGGATTAGAAAAGGTAACACCTGCAGAGCTCCTATACATTCTAGTCCTTCAAATGTATTGGTTCCTTTATAATTCCTTTGTGATTGTCTGCAAATGCTTACCCTAAAGAAATAAAGATCTAACAAGAGAGTTTTAAACACTAGAGGCAGCTAGCTATGCCAGCTGTCTCTGTAGGAAGCTCTCACTGTCTGAGGAGCCAACACACTGTCCACGTCTGGTGAGCAACCAGCTCCTGCATCCCTCCCTATGTTGTGAGGACTGAGAACAGGGTGCTCAGGAGAGATTCTCAGTTTTTCCTGTTACCAGGTTGAATGTGAGAACTCCACATCCTGCTTACAGGCCTCACTGTGTGTGCCCCAGGGGCCTGGGTAGTCACACCCTGACCTGGCTGGCATGCCATGTGCATATAACTAACACCTGTGGTGTTTGGTTCAGTTAAACAGATACTTGACAAGTGCATACAATTGTGGCTCTGCAGAGGGTAGTTCCTTACTGCAGGCATTTTGGGGACAGACAGACACATAAGCTATGAACCAAAGAGAGGAATCTGCAAGTACTGTTGACCCTCATTATTAGCATATTTTGTATTTGCAAGTTCACCTACAGTAGAACCCTCAGGGTGGCCACTTCCCTACACTGATCCCCTCCTTAAGTTGACCTAATTTTCATAAACTGGACATGCACCACATGTATGTATCAGGACAGAAGGCCTAGTTCCTTATGCTGACCACCCTGTGTGCTGGCCAGTTTGTTACAGTCTGTTGAGTGGTCACTGTGTAGAGATTCTACTGTTAAAATTCATTTTAGTAAGTTAATCAATACTTATGACACTTTCACAAGTGCAGAGCAGCAAAAACTGTAGTCACCTAACAGCCCCGTTCCTGGCCCAGGAGGGGCCGGTGATGCCCCATCTCCCCACTTTAGCTCTCACTATGCAAGCACGTATCCTTCTCATGGCCTATCAAGTCTCACATTCCACATTTTTGTGAGTTTTTGTTGGTGATTTTGCTAAGACAGATCCCGAGCATAGTTCTGAAGTGCTGTCTAGTATTCCCAGGTGTGAGAAGGGTGTGGCATGACTGATGGGAGAAATACACCTGCTAGAGACGCTGCAATGGGGAGTGGGTTCTGGTGCTGTGGGCCCTGAATTCGGTGTTAATGAATCACAAGGAGGCATCATTAAATAAGGTGTTTTTTGTTGGGTGGTAATTTCTTGCAGGGAGAGAAGGACGGCTTGGCCGCTGGTGCAAGCTTGCTCCTGGAATTGTATGGAAGCAAGAAACGATGACACACTTTTGGGTGGCATGTAGCAAATCATCTTTATTCACAACTCCTTTTATAGGGAGCTAGTCACATACACCACATTAGTCAATAATCTTAACATTCTCTATTCTTATCTTAGAATATAGAAAAGACAGAAAGTCCAGGAACTATTCTTATCTTAGACTATAGAAAAGACAGAAAGTCCAGGAAAGTAAGATAACCATCTTAAGACTAGCCTCAAGCTATTCCTCAAAAGACCTAAAGCAACCCTGCATTATCTGACTTCCATTATCAAAGTTAAATGTCAGGACAAACAGGGAAGTAAAACTTTTTCTTCCATGTACTCAAGTTTCCGAGAAACAGACTCAATGACTCTGTTTTCTTATGGTTTGGAGGCCACTGGCTTTGAGCCATGTCTCCTGCACAGACGGGCCATATCGACCCTTATCTGGCAGGCTGGCTGACTGCCTAGTCAGAGTCCCATGCAGGAGGTTGTTATACCTTACGTGCAGGTCCTGCTATGCTCTCCCAGGCAGCAAGGCCTCTACAAAACACACAATACTTACAAGTCTTTTCACCCAATTTCTGGAATTAAAAGAGCACATTTCATTTCGCTAGTTTTATGTGGGCATTCATCCCACAGTTTTTAAACAGAAACACACATAAAATAAGGGTATATATTGATCAGTTGATAAAAACGTGACCAGTGGCTCTCAGGAACCTACTCCTACATTTCCCTTAGGTGCAATGGTTTAGCATTCACTACTTTACAGTTCAGTGACTTTATAGAACATAACTACAACAAGTAAGGAGAATTGACTATGTTTGGTATAAAACACAGGCCAAGTTTGGAATAGTAGATGAGGCTGGAGGGAGGTAGGATTGGGCCTTGTCTTGTTGCTGGGAAGCACACCATGATTAGATTTGCAGTTTTACACCCTCCTGCCTGTGAGAAGGGTGGGTTTCAGGAAGGGTTTTGGCCAGAAGAGGCTGGATTAGAAGAAGTTACTAGTGTTCTTTGACCTGCCCCAGCTGCACAAGACTGACAGGTATGTATCTACTTCTAGAAATATGGCTCTGCATGTGCTATGGACTGAAAAAATGAGAAGGCTTGCTCTGGAGAGCAGCACTAGGCCACACTTAGCCACACAAAGGGTGTGGTTGAACAACCATTTGATAAAGAGTTTATCAGGTTATACCAGCAGAAACACTGCCAGCAGGAACTAACAGGGATAAAGATGTAATGAAGGACGGCTGTCGGAGTTCACGGCTTTGATGGGACTGACTATTGAGGTATTTGGCTGGGAACATGCCTTACTTTTCAAGAGGAGGGTAAAATGACCCCAAAGGCAGTTCAGAGCTAGTCAGGGCCACTGCCTTGATTTTGATAGGCTGGAGGGTCTCTACCTGAAGACTTGAGATAGAGCCAACAAGGTGACACTGCCAGCCCCTAGGCCTGGAAGGTGGGTCAAGGCCAAGGAGGATTATTCTCGAGTCTTGAGATCTATTCATAACAGAATTTGACTTGCTAGGTTTTGTTTTTTGGGGGGAGTTGTCAGCCCTTGCTTCCTTCCAATAGCATCCTTCTTAAATGGGAATGTTTATCCTACACCTGTCTCACCATTTTTTTCCAGAAGCACATAACTTGTCTGGTTTCACAGCTTCACAGCTAGAGAAGGAGTTTGCTTCAGGATAAATTTTACCTTGAGCCATGTAGGATTTAAATGATATTTAGAGGAGATTCTGGCATTGATCCTAGAATGAGTGAAGACTTTTGGAGCTGTTGATATAAGATAAATTTATTTTGCATGTGAGAAGGACATGGATTTTGGAGGAGCAGGGCTAGAATGCAATGGACTAATTTATATCTCCTCCAAATTCTTGTGTTGAGCCCCAGTGTGATGGTGTTTGGTGATGGGGCCTTTGAGAGATAATAAGGTTTAGATGGAGTCAAGAGTGTGAGTTCCCACAATCCCTTTCTGACTGTAACAGGATTAGCACCCCAGTAAGAAAAGATCCCTTTTCCTCCACCTCCTGCCATGTGAGGACATAGGGAAAGGTGGCAATCTGCAAGCCAACGAGTGACCCTCACCAGAAACACACCACACGGGCACCTCGGTCTTGGACTGCCAGCCTCCAGAACTGTAAGGCAATCCATTCCTGTTAAGTCACTCAGAATATGGAAGTTTATTATGGCAGCTGAGCAGACTAAGACAGTGTGCAAGGTATAAATTTCTAATGGTGATATCAGATACAAAGGAGGGAAGTTTTTTTGTTTGTTTTTATGGGGATAAAAATCAGTTTAGGGATTTAATGCATGGTTATTTTTCCACCAGAAAATGCATTATGAGAAGGAAAAAATTTGGATATTTTCTAATTCAGAATCATTCTTTTATCTGATTAATTAAACACACACACATGTGCACTTGCATGCATACACACATTCATATGCACACATGCACACGTACATATACACACACATGCAGACATACACTTTCTACTTTGGACACATTAGAAAGAGTCATGGGTTGGGAGGCAGGAGATTTGAATTCAAGCCCTAGTTTTGTTGGCAACTAGGTGGCATCTCTGCACTTTCAGTTTCTTCACTGGTTAAATGAGGAAAATAATACTGTGTCAGCTCTGCCCGGATCATAGGGTCATTGCTGTAAGAAAAATAGACCATGTATATTAAATAAAAAAATTTAAAGGCTATAAAGATGCAAAGTATAAATATGGCAAAAATAGAAATCATCTCTGAATTCCTGGGAATTTAAGCCTGAAATAATCTTGAAGGAAGTTACTTAGGACTTCATAAGTGTCACGTTGCTCTTCATGGTTTAAGAACATTAAAATAGCTAAGAGATGGGACATAAGGAAAGTCATCCCTACCACTTGATAATAGTCATTTTGTGGGACTCTATTTTTGGTCTCATCTGTGTGAACAAATATATCCACATGTAAGCTGGGTCTTGCTTCAGTTAAAACTCTGAAACCAAAACAACACAAAAGAGCAACAACCAAAAACCCTGTGGTGGAAATTAATTAATTAACTCATTAGTCCTGGGCACAAATATCTGTTCACCTTTATGTGCTTAGTGTTGCTCTGGGTGTTGGAGGAGGCTCCCCACAGGGGAAGGTCCGATTTCCCCTGTGGACAACACTGTGCAGCTGGGGATCCGGGAATGACACTGAAGGGCTGCTAAGCAGAGCAGGGAGGTCATGCAAGAGATGTCACAGCAGATCTGCGACAGGGACTGACACGACGTCAAGATTTCAGAAAAGGAAGAGAGGAGAGGAAGCTGAACTCATCGTTGAATTTCCTGTTGAAAAGAAGGGACTTGAGCTGGGCCCTGGTGATCGACTAGGATTGGATAGGAAATGAAGCAGGGGATGGCTCTGACAGAGAGACAGGGGTTTCGGAAGTCTCTGACCAGGACTGGTGCAAACCCTGACAACATAGCTCAGGTCACTAGATCACCACTCCTCTTCTGTCTGGGTCATGGGGCCTTCAAAGTGCAGGAACCTTAGAAATGGTGCCCAAAATACATTCCATGGAAACTTGATGCCTTTTGGTATATTCCAATAAGGCTTGCCCTAAAAATAAAGATAGATGGTTAAAAAAATTTAGGAAACACTATGTGCCCCATCCTCACAAAGAGTTTCATTGCAATTCAGTGGGTGCATCAGATTTTGGTAACTCAATCCCATTCCTACCCCCTGTTTTGGTAACTCAACCCCATTCCTACCCCCTGTTTTGGTAACTTGACCCCATTCCTACCCCCTGTTTTCTAAGATTTAAAGTTTCTTTGATGGCAGGACACAATACAAATACACTTAACCAGATGATCGCAGAACTCTTTGTTCCTTACACCTCTGAAGGTGAGAAGATGGCCATGCAGGGCTGTGCGGAGGGCATGCCCAGGGATGAGATGGGAGCAAACCAGAGACGCAGGGGTTGGCCAGTGCACGGCATAGGCCGAGCAAGGTTTCACAGCTCCCTGTGAATTGGCTAATTTGAATAATTTCCTGGGCTCCAGCACATAAGGACTGTCTCTAATTGTCTGGTGTCTGGCCCAGAGTATGAGAGCCCAATAAGGGAAATAGTTGAGGTATGGACATCATCAGTTGCTCAAGCCTGGGGAACTCACCGGCTCAAGCTAGGGCCTCAAAACTGAGTCAAGATCGCATAACCCAAAACAACACCAAACAAAATAGGTCCCTCTTTTCTGTGATCTCTGCTGCACCGTGAGGGATACAGGTCTGACAACTGCGTCACTATGATTCTCTGGAATACTGGGTTCTGGTTAGATACTGCCACAGAGAAGCACTTACATAAGAACTACAAAGCATAAGGGAGAGATCTACTGCTCCTCCAGCAAATGGCAGGAGCACATCTGAGCCTCTGTGGTTGTGACACTTCCTAGTCCTTTCCAGACATTCCCCTGAACATTAGTCATCTCAGAACTGGAGGCAGTAGTGATAGCTCCGGCAGCTTTCTAATTCCAGTGCTCTTTGGGTCTCAGGGTGGCTTGGCCTGATCTCTGCAGCTCCAGCTCTTCCAGCAGAGTTGTGGGCTCCCCGAGTCCTGCGTTCAGTTCCTTGCTGAGAGTCAGAGGCCAGTGGCTGCTTTCCTGATTATGTTCCAATAGCACAGCATAACAGCCTCTGAGAAGCAGGTCCACAAAACAAAACAAAACATTTTAAAATGGCATTTCAGCCTTGGCATGGTGGCTCATGCCTGTAATCCTAGCACCCCGGGAGGCTAAAGGTCTCCGAGCTCAAGAGTCGGAGACCAGCATGAGTGGTCAAATCTTAAAATACACATGCAAACCAAGCCAAAAAGGAAGAGAAGGAAAAACAAAACATAGTACTTTTTTATTTTTAATTTTCTACCTGAGTAGTGATAGTTTTAAGGACATCATTTCTCACAGAA
Source organism: Galagoides demidoff (assembly GCA_963574575.1). NCBI lineage: Eukaryota > Metazoa > Chordata > Mammalia > Primates > Galagidae > Galagoides > Galagoides demidoff. The sequence continues at coordinate 8,260 of CAUYQV010015021.1, read as the reverse complement.
TTAAAAAAGAATGTATGTTAGAGCTGAGAAAACTAACCAGTGCTCTTCATCCAATTCTTCTGTTGATTCAATAAGAAGACAAAAACCCAAGAGAGAGACCCCATGTCTACTAAAAATAGAGAAACTAGCCAGCTGTTACAGTGGGCTCCTATAGTCCCAGCTCTACTCAGGAGCCTAAGGCAAGAAGATTACTTGAGTCCAAGAGATTGAGATTGCTGTGAGCTGTGACACCAGGGTACTCTCACCAGGGTGACAGAGGGATACTCAGTGTCAAAACATAATAACAACAACAAAAAAAAAACCCCTTGGCAATTCACAAATACATTTGACCACAGGGCCTGTCTCCCCATTTCACTGTCCCATGCTACCAAATAACCCCAAACAAACAAAACACTTTCTGATATCTTGAAAAATCTTTTGGAAAACATCTAAAGAATTATAAATTGTGGTCTAGAAGTCCAGAAATGTGGGCCTAATCTCAGCTGTGTGACCCTGGGTGAGTCATGTCACCTACCTGGCTTTTTGTCTTCTTGCTGAATCAACGGAAGAATTGGATGAAGAGCACTGGTTGGTTTTTTCAGCTCTAACATATATTCTTTTTTAATTCCGTGAGAAATGATGTCCTTAAAACCCTCATTTCTCAGGTAGAAAAATAAAAATAAAAAAGTACTATGTTTTGTTTTTCCTTCTCTTCCTTTTTGGCTTGGTTTGCCTGTGTATTTTAAGATTTGAGCTAGGAAAATTCCACGAGGTTTGGCAGTCTAGTAAGTAAGTGCTGAGTAGCTCTCACCAAAGGGGTGTGGTGTTTTTAGAACTCCAAAATATTCATGTGAATCCTAAATACACAAACCCTTCAGAAACATGTTTACTTTTGCATTGACATGGAAAAAGAGATGAAAGCCAGAAACTTCTGGCACCCAAACTGAGGTATTCTGAAAGGTGGCAAGCTCCCTGTCACTGGGAGCATTCAAGTGGAGACTAGATGTCAGTGTGCCAGGACGACAGAATAGGTTTTGTCGTGTTTTCGCTAATTTTTTACAGGGAAGGGGCCGTACATTTACATCTATCCCCACATTTCACAGATAAGGAAAACAGAAGGCCAAAGAGATTGTTCAGATTTCCCAAGGTCACACAGCAAATCCACAGCAGAACCGGGAGAAAGATACAAAACGACGCCCTGTTCCCCACTGATTATTCTGCATGCCTGGAATTCATTTCAGCTTCTTCAGGGAGTAACATTCTATCCCTGAACCTTTATTTTTACATCCCTTTAAAGAAGCAAAGTCATTTAATGTGAGCTGAAAAAAACTCAAGGAAGCCAGCTACTGTGGGAGGCTGATGAGGTTGGAGAGTTTGAAGCCAAACTTCTTGCTCTTGGAATTCTCCTAGTTGGGCATCCCGGGCATACAGACTGTGTGCCCCAGGCCTGCTGTGCTCAGTGCCAGGTTTGTGAGCATCCTGGGCACAGCGCCCTCCACCTTTAGAAAGATGGTCCCTGCCTCTGCCTCATTCTTGCAACATCGGGGTCTGCAGGCAGCACAGAAAACCCAACCTGAGTAGTAGCCTCTTCTGCATGGAGTGAAAATGAACTATTCACCCCAGGGAGGCCCGAAAGTCTAGCCTGCTGGCAGTGCCATTTGTGGTGTGGCAGCTCTGAGCTGGGGGCTGGGCTTCTTTTGCTCACTGCTTGACAGAATCCGCATTTGAATTCTCAGTGCAGCTGGGAGTGGGTGTGTGTGGAGGGGAATGGCCTTTTCTTTTATTATTCAACCGCTTTTATTATCCAAATGCTTTTGAGGGGGGAGCAAAAAAAAAAATGCTGCTAAGGTGGAAAGCTGTGTCTGTGACATTGCACAGAGGAACCCGAGCTTCAGGCAGCTCTGATTTCATCCTGAGCTTTTCCCCCAAAGAAAACCCAAGTGTAATGAAGAGAAAAAGAATGAAGCGCTAGAAACCATGAAGGCTTTCTCTTTTCCTAAGGAACAGAAGGCAGCGCTTAATAAAAAGTATGAGTATTCAGCAGCTACTGGTTCCGTGTGTTTTACGGTCCGTGGGATTCAGTTAGACTGCCCTGAGAACGTCCAACAGCAAGGAAGAAAGGGACAGTTAGAAAAAGGCAGCCCTAAATTTCCTACAGTTGAGCTTGGGGATTCTGATGGAAGTCAGAGGGCAGGTTAGATTAGGAAAGTTTGATCCCTCTGCTAGTTTTCTAGTGCTAACACTCAGGCACCACCTTACTTGTGGTCTGAGCCCCCATGCTGTGTTGTATCAAGCGCAAAGATTTCTCTTTGTCTTCACCTCTACTTTCACTCCACCACCCTGGCTTGCCTTTTATTCTTACTGACAGCTGCTATAGCATAAATGTTTGTGCACCCCCACATGATTGTGCTAATACCTAATTGCTGATGTGATACTGTGAGGAGATGAGACCCTTGAGAGGTGATTAGGTCTGGGTTACAGCCCTTATAAGAAAGCCCCAGAGAGCTGCCTCGCCCCTCCCACCATGTCCAGTCAGAAGGTGCCCTCTGTGAACCAGAAGGTAAGACTTCCCCTAACCTGAACATGCCAGCACCTTGATCTTGAACTTGCCAGCCTTCAGAACTATTCAAATTTCAGAAATAAGTTTCAGTTGTGGATAAACTACCTTGCCTGTGATATTTTATTATAGCAGCTCAAATGGATTTTGGCTTCTCACTGGTGTGTGGCCCCTACCATCAGCCCATGTGGCCTCTGGACACAACTTTCTCAAGCCCAGATTTAATTCCGTGCGTCTATCACTCAAAATCCTCTGATATCTTAACCTTCAAGGCCCTTCATGACCTAGCAGATTTTCCTCCCTTCTGCTCTAACTTTGAAGCAGACTCTGTCTCCTTGTTCTTTGTCTTTATCTGAGGAGGCTTCAGAGGAAAAGTGTGGCATAAAACTACTCTTGTCATACCTGAGAATTACTAGGCAAGTGACCAGGTCTTCAGCAGTGTGTCACCACCTCTTGTTTCCTTCTTCCTGATGGGGCAAAGGATATGATTTCTTCTCTCAGAAGGACAAGTGTCTTGTGAGAGGTTTACTTATTCATCTGTTAGACATTTGTCTATACGTTCTCTGCTAGGCTCCCAGGATATAGTAGGAAAAAAGATAAGCAAGATATCTGCTGGTGGGGAACTTAAATTTTAGTGGGAGATACAGATAGCAAAAAACTAACTAAATACAAATTCTAACTGTGGGTGGAAATTAGTCCGGCGATGCATTTCACTGTATCAGGGCAGAGGGGGATGATACTTAGATAGGGTTGTCAAGTTTCGACTTTCTAGCAAGATGCTATTTAAGTTATAGGAAGGGGATTCATCCAGGGGACTGTCTTTTGGAGAAGGAAGGGGCACAGGGGTGTAGACACTGGAGCAGAGAAGGCCACACACAGTAGAAAAGGGCATTGTCTCAACCAACCCCTCCTTCCTCCTGGGAGAGGGCCAAGAAAGGAATGCCCATGAGATGATTTGTTCTTCCTGCTTCTACTCAACAGTGGACTGGAAGTCCTAGCTGATACATTAAGGCAAGAGAAAGAAACAAAAGACATAAATACAGAAGAACTGTGTAAGTTGACCATTCAATGAACTGTAACAAACTGGGCAACAGATGGAGGTGATCGACATAAAGAACTAGACCTACTGTACTGATAACGTACATGTGGTGCATGTCTGGTCTATGAAAATTAGGTCAACTAAAGGAGGTGGTCAACGTAAAGAGGTGGTCGACTAAAGAGGTTCTACTATGTTAGAAAAGAAAAAGTAAAACTATCTTTATTTATAGGCAACATATAATATAAGTAGGAACCTAAAGGAATCAATAAAATCCTAAAATGAATATGTTAATTTATCAAGGTCACAGGGTGCAAGTTTGATATAAAAATATCAAATGTATTTCTATACCAGTAATGTCAATTAGGAAAGCGATAGTAAGAATAACAATACTATTTATATTATCATCAAAAAAATAATGACATTGGCATAAATCTAATGAAAAATGTGCAAGTCCACTATATTGAAAAGCACAAATATTGCTGAGACAAATTTAAAAAGCACTAAATAAATGAAGTGATATACCATACTTCTGCATTGAAAGACTGGATGTTGTTAAAAACAATAGTTTTCCATAAACTAGTCTATAGCTTTGAATCAATAGTAGTAAAAATCCAAAGAGAATTTTTATAGGAATTGAGTTTAAGAAGTTTATGAAAACAAGAAACACAGTTTTGGAAAAGAAAACTAATTAGAAGACTTACATACTTGATTTGAAGACTTATTATAAGTCTGTGGAAACAGGGCCTCAAACACCCTTTTCCTGAAGTTGAAGAAGGACACTCCTGCCTCTCTCAAAGCTCAAGCCAAAGCAAAGGCACTGAAGGCCAAGAAGGCCGAGTTGAAAGGCATCCACAGCCACAGAGATATGTACACATCCACACTCTGGTGGCCGAAGACAGTGCCACTCCAGAGGCAGCCCAAATAACCTTGGAAGAGCGCCCCCAGCAGAAACAAGCTTGACCACTGTGCCACCATCAAGCTCCCCAGACCACTGAGTCTGTAGTGAAGAAGACAGAAGACAGTAAGGCACTCGTGTTCATCGTGGGTGTCAAAGCCAGCAAGCACCAGCTAGACAGGCTGTGAATAAGCTCCATGACACTGATGTGGCCAAGGTCAACTCCCTGATCAGGCCTGATGGCCAGAAGAAGGCATATGTCCCACTGGCTCCTGATCGCGATGCGATGGATGTTGCTAACAAAATTGGGATCAGCTAAACCAAGTCCAGCTGGCTAATTCTAAATATATAACTTTTCCCCGTTTAAAAAAAAAAAGACTTGTTATAAAGCTATACTAATCTAAACAGTGAAGTACCACTGAAATGATTGACATGTAGCTAAATGGAACAGAACAGAGAGCCTCGGAATAGAATGGCACATAGATGGTAAAATGATTCTAAATGAAGGAGCTAATGAGAGTCAATGAAGAAAGGAAATTCATTTCAGCAAATGGTGATTAATTAACTGGATATCTAAAATGATTTTGATCTCTACTTCACACTATACCTTCCAAAAATCTGAGATTAATCATAGACCTAAACGTAAAAGCTAAAACTATAAAGCTTCCAAAATGAGATATAGGAGAATATTTTCCTGCCATGAAGTAGCCAAAAAAAATTTTCAATGGTACTAAGCATAAAAAGAAAAACAATAAGTTGGACTCCAGCTAAATTATAGACTTCTCAATAAAGATGTCATTAAGAAAGTTAATAAGCAAGCCCTAAACGGTGGGAAAAGACAAAAGACTTTTCATAGGACTGTGCAAATCAATAATATAAAGACAACAACCCAATAAAAATGGTCAAAGACTTAACTAGACACTTTACAAAGGAGATAAAAGAATGACCAATAAGCATGAAAAAGGGGCTAAATGTCATTTCCCTGAAGGTTAGTCCTCAGGGAAATAGAAATTAAAATCTTATTGACATATCACTACATCCACTGTAAAGGCCAAAATTTAAAAACAATCTTAATCTTAAGTCTTGGCAAGACTGTGGTGCCACTGGAACTCTTACCAAGTTCTGTGGTGGGATTATAAAATTCGGCGTCTATCTTGGAAAACCATTTGGCAATTTTGTATAAATGTATATTGTACAATATAGTTACCAAATGAACCAGTAATCTGGTTCCTTAGTATTTGTACAAGAGAAATGAAAGCCTACGGACACACACACACACACACACATGCATGCACACACGCACGCACGCACTGTAGGAATATTTGTAGCAGCTTTCTTTGTAGTGGCTCCAAACTGCAAACCATCCAAACGTCCACCAATAGGTAAATAAATGTATAGACACACTGGGGCATATTTATGAAAGGAAAACTACTCAGCAATAAAAATGAGTGATTTATTGATATGAATGGCAACATGGACAGATGTCCAAAATATGCTGAATGAGAGCAGGCAGAGCCTAAGTGTATGTAGTCTGTGATTCTGATTATGTGAAGGTCAAGAACAGACAAAGTTGATTTATAATGATACAAATCAGAACCACGGTCAACTGACTAGAAACTGTAATGAGAAAACTTCCAGAGACGATAGAAATGTGCTATCTCTCCGTTGGGGCAATGGCTCCAGAAGTGTTTATAGTTTTCAAAATGAAAACAGCACCCATAAAATCTGTGTATTTCAATGAACCTAAATCATACCACCATTAAATAGAAACTCTACTTCTTCCTCCTATGCCCCAAAGGTATTTTTAGAAAGATTCAGAAAGCTTTGAAGAGTAAGAAAAATTCGGGATTAGGAAGCTTATGCCTTGGTTGCTTTATCACTTCTCTATTCATACAAACTGGATTACCTAAGGTTACTACTTGTGGTAAAGATTAATAATACAAATGCTACCAATAATAATAATATTGTGTATATGAAAGGTGCACTTCTCTATAGAACTTTTTAAAAGTGTTTTCAAATTATTATTTTTTTCTGAGCAGGGCAGAACCTGACATGGAACCCACAGAGAGGAGGACGAGGTCCTTTGGTTGAGGCAGAGGCAGGGACGGGGCAGGAGTTTCTCTCTTTCCTTCCCTCCCTTTTGCTCCTGGTGGTGGACCCTGAGGCACAGATGGAGGGATACTTTGGAGTTCCCCTTACCATGTTGGCTTCCACTAGACAATCTTAGTAAGTACTGTTACTTAACCACTTAGCCTTTCTCAAAATGCATCATTTCTGAGCTTGTGCCTAGTTTAAGAATAAGAGAGTTGGGATTCCCTAAGAGGCACCTGTCCTCACCTACCCTGCTGATGCCAGATCTAAAACCCAGTGTTTGCTCTTTTGCTTCCTCCACTCCCAGCCTTATCCCAGGGTCCTGCACACACAGAGCTGAATCAACACAGCCATGTCTTATCCAGATTTCTTTTTCATCACTGCTTTGGTTTTTATTTTCTTCTTATTTTCTAACTCCTTTTCTGTTCTTATTTCATATTGGTTACCTCTCTCCCCCACCATGTTCTTCACTTGCTTCCCTGGTATTTTCTCCCTGACTCTTCCTGGACCTCAGAAAAGAAAGAAATATATTCATGATCACAAATCTCTTTTTCTGGGAAATCATTACTCCACAATTCTCCACTATGGTCTCTGTAGTTAAAAGAGAGAAGGCCACCCAAGGAGGGCCAACACTATTGAATAAATACACAGCAATGCTGAATTGATGTCACAGAAGTGCCCCCAGCAGGCTGCTACCTGGGTACAGGTTCCATAAACAACATTACAATTACTCTGAGAACACATTGCTTGTTCCATCTCAAAAGAGTTTTATGTATTAATTAATGGGTGATTAGTTCAGCCTCATGAGTTATCTCTAATAAAATGGGTGTTGAAGCAGGACTCATGACCACTTTGAGTATGTTATTGCTATACCAACAGACCTCTTTAATTCAACAATCAGGAAACATAAAATGTAGTTTAGTAGACATAATTTGATGATATAAAATTGTTCATCTGATGAGAGCCATTTATCTTCGTTAAAATATCTCAGGTCACATGAGAAAAGACTCGTCAATAGAACTTAGCAGAGATTACTGTTTTTTTCCTCCTTTTCCTCCAAATTATCCCTGCTGGGAAAAACAAGGAGTTTCTAATGCCATATCTGTTATCAGCTCAAGGGTCTTGGGTGAGCCACACTGTCTTATCAGGTTAAACAAATTGGCCAACGTATTGTTGGACCCAAAACAGGGTCCAGCCACGATAGCCGCCCCCAAGGAACAGTCACCAGACTCGGGTCGATGCAAAAGCAAGAGGCGAGTTTATTGCTGACGCGTCAGGGTCCCTCAGCCCCTCAGGAAGAAGGACCCTGAACGGCTGTTACAGGCTTCTTTTAAAGCTGAAAACCGCAAACAGATGGGTGTGGGAGTCGGTGATTGTTTGAACAAGGGAGATTCTGATCAGGGGAAGGGCAGTTGAGTAAGGGGGTAAGGTCACTGGTCTGTTTAAGCAATGGAAATTCCGAGCATTCTGAGCAGGGAGTGGGTTGTGCAAGGGGTCTGTTAAGCAAGGGAAATTCCGAGTAGGGAGTGAGCAGGGTCAGGGGATGAGTTTTAGCTGTTGGGGTAGCTGGCGCGAGTTTGGGGAAGCAGGATGTGGAGAGGGGCGCCCGCAAGCACCCAGGAAGTCCCAGGAGTGTAGTCAGTCAGCCAGTGCTCGGAAAATCCCTGCCTGAAAAGTCTCCCAGCAGGTGGTCTGTTTC
>CAUYQV010015018.1:0-13753 GCA_963574575.1 Galagoides demidoff | reverse complement strand
AAAAAAAAAAAAAAGATGTGAGCTTCATTTCTGTTAAAATCTCCAGAAATGTTTTTACTTACTATACAGTCTTCTAGAATCCATTTCTATAAAATTTCTCAAAAGTAGTTCTGCAATAGTTCTGCACATTTCTTCATACCTTGAAACCATCTCTGCTAGAGCCTGCAGAAGGCACACAGCCATGCCAACATCTGGATTTTAGCCCAGGGAGAGCCTCTCAGAGTATCTCAAGAATGGAAGAAAAAGTATCCAATGTACTCAGCCCTACTATGAAACTAATTTATAGCTTTCATACGAAAGCTATAACCCAATTATAGACCAAGAATATGGGGAAAGGGGAGAGAGATGGGAGGGGAGAGGGGAGGATGGGTAGAGGGAGGGTGATTGGTGGGACCACACCTATGGTTCATCTTACAAGGGTACATGTGAATCTTTCTAAATGTATAATATAAATGTCTTAACACAATAACTAAGAAAATGATATGAAGGCTATGTTAACCAGTTTGATGAAAATATTCCAGATTGTATATAGAACCAGCACACTGTACCCCATGACGGCATTAATGTACACAGCTATGATTTAATAAAAAAAAAAAAGATACCAGGCACATAATAGTAGCATACAATACATGATAATTATTAATTGCAAAAAAATGAAGTCATATAAGGCATGCATCTCAATTTTTCTGATAGCACAGAGCTTAACTCCAAAACTCTAAGATAATAAATCTGTGTTGTCTTAAGCCACCAAGTTTGCGGCAATTTTTACAGCAGCAATAGACACTGAAATCAGTCCCTAATTCAGACAAATCTTGGCTCAAAATCAAGCTTTCTTTCTGCCAAGGTCCCGTGTTTATCTCCAGATTCTTGGTCTAGATTTTGATTCCATTAGCAAGCTGTCCTTTAACATATTCCTGTATCCTCGTGGCAAAGTCTAATTTGTTCATCACTCAAAATTCACATTTACATCCTTTTTCTTGACCTACTCCCTTATTCTAATTCATATTTTTACTTCTCATCTCTAGTTTTACTAGGGCCTCCCTAGGCCTGGTCTGCTATAAGCTTAAGCTCTAACTGTCCACTTTGCCTTGTTACAGGATTTTCAGTTTCTTTACTTCCCTAAATCCATAACCATTGCCCTGAAGTTTATAAATTACTTAATATCAAATTAAAATAGCCCAGGGTAAGAAAAGGGGTTGTAGATTTTATTAAGTAAAGAAGGGAAAATCAGTAACATTAAACAAAGTTTTTAAAATACTATAAGCACAACTATCTTTGTTCTTGAAATTAAATTTTACAGCTAGGTAAACCACAAATCAAATACTAGCTGAGCCACTGAATAAAACTTAGAAAATTCTTAGGTGACAAAAGGTGCCATAAAACCAGATTAAATTTAAATTCAGTTTTAATATTAAAAGAGAATAGAATAGGAAGACAAATCCTAAAAACTCAAGTTCGTTTGATACTGATTCCTATTTTCAAATGAGCCTATTAGCACTAAAGACAATATAGGTTCGCCAGAAGAAGCCATACCAAATTAATTTAACAGCCTTTTTTGAGAGGACAATAATAAGGGAATCTTAGGGGCAGAGGATAAAGTAAATTCAACAAAGTTGTCCTTACTAGTTTTTTTTTTTTAATTGAATGATAACTATGTACATTAATGCAATTCTGGGGTACAGTGTGGTGTTTTCACATACAATTTGAAAGATTTCCATCAAACTGGTTAACATACCCTTCATGTCATTTTCTTAGTTATTGTGTTAAAATGTCCTTATTCTACTCTTAGAACTTACTCGCCATATGAACAGACTTCACTTTCAAAATAATCAATAGTTTAAAATTTTGAACTCTTAGTGGGAATATACAGTGGTCAGCCTTTAAAGAAAACAGTATTGGAAGTTCCTCAAAAATTAAAAATAGAATTGCCACACAATCTAGCAATCAAAACAGGCTCTTGAAGCAATATGTGCACACCTGTGTTCATTGCAGCATTATTCACAGCAGCCAAGAGGTGGAAGCAGCCTAATATTTACTAACAGATGTATAAATAAATAAAATGTGGTATATACATACAATGGACTAGTATGCCACCTTAAAAAGCAAGGAAATCATGTCACCTGCTATAACATGGGTGAATCTCAAACAGATTATGCTGAATGAAATAAGCCAGTCACAAAAGACAAACACTATATGAAGAAGATACTTCTACTCACACGAAATATCTAAAGGAGTCGAAATCACAAAAAAAGAAAGTAGAAAACTGGATTGCCAAGGACTGTAGGGAAGAGGTATTAGTGTTTCATGGGTATAGCGTCTTAGTTTCTAAGACAAAAAGTTCTAGAGATCTGTGCACTACGACATAAGTGTACTTAACATTACTGAACTGTACACTTCAAAATAGTAAAGACAGAAAATTTAGTGCTATATGTCTTTTACTACAATATAAAAATTTACCAAAAAAAAGAAACCTTGAACTGAAAAAAACAAGATGCTTTGTAAAAAGAATAAATTTTGGTTGCACTGACTAATTATGTATAAGACTTGGAAATTACATCCTTTATAAAGAAGCCAAAAAATGAAAAGAGGAGCATATTTAGCCTAAGAAGGAAAATTGAGCGAAACCTAAAAACTTAATACAGAAAAAGACATCTAAACTTACTCTATTGTCTAACTAGAGTTTATTAATTCATTCATTCAACAAATGTCTCTGGAATGCCAATGATATGGCAGGCACTGTTCCAGGTGTTTGAGATATACTAGTAAAAAAAAAAAAAAACAAAGATCACTGCCCTCAAGAAATTTTACATCCCAATTACAATAAACATAATAAGTAAGAGTGGTAGGCTCCCTCTAAGTGGCTCCCAATGGTTCCTGGTATTCACACTCTATATAATCCTCCTGTGTGTGTGGGTGTGCCGGTGTGTGCATGTGCACATATTTGTCTTTGTGTGCGGGGGATGGCAGAAGGCGGGACCTAACAAGGAGAATATAGCAAAAGTTATGGGATGTCACTTTCAGGATCAGGTTATCAAAGACCATGACTTCCGTCTTTACCATGCGTCTTTCTTGTATTCTCTTGCTTGTTTGCTCTAATGAAGCCAGCTGCCCATCTTAGCTGCCCTCCAGAGAGGCAAAGAGCTGAAGGCAGCTTTCAAACAACAGCTGGCACTGAATTGAGGCCCTCAGTTCAACAGCCCACAAGGAACTGAATTATACCAACAACCACATGAATGAATGTGTAACAAATCTATCTCCAGTTGAGCCTTGAGATGACTACCACCCTAGCCAGCCTCTCCTGTGAGAGAACTCAGAAGCAGAGCCCCTATACACATTCCTGACAATCAAAAGGTATGATAATAAATGTTGTTTTAAGCCACTAAGTTTGGGAATGATTATTTTACATAGCAACCTGTAACTGATATATTAATTACAAAATATGTTAAAAGAAGATTCCAAAAAGATGTGGTACAAAGTAAAGGTTGGGGGGAAAGGTGTGGGTACAAGTCACAATTTTAAAAATAGGTATTAAAAAGACTTACACAGGAGTGTTTATAGCAGCATTATCCATAAAAGTAAAAAATGCAAACAATCCAAATGTCCATCAATCAGTACATGGAAAAAATGTGGCATGTCTCTCCAATGGAATACTATTCAGACATAAAGAGAAAGGAAGTACTGATAAACACCACAATGTGAATGAACCTCGGAAGTAGTAAGCTAGGTGAAAGAAGTCAGTCACAAAAGGCCATATTCTGTATGATTCTATTGTAAAAGTGTTCAGAAAAGAAAATCTACAGAGACAGAAAGCAGGTTTAGTGGTTTGCTGGAGGCGAAAACAAGATTAACTATAAAGGGAATCTTACCAGGGTGACAGACCCATTCGAAAAGTGTATTATAATCATGGTTGCTCAAGTCAGCAAATTTACTAAAAGTCATGGAATTCACTTAAAAACAGGTGAATTAATGGCATATAAATTATACTTCAAAAAAATTGCTTAAAACAATTGGGGATGTTAACAGGGCATCAGTAAGAACATAACATTATAGAAAATTGAAGGAAGCAGGACACATACATATATTAACCATGTTCCTATCAGGTGGAAACAGAAAGCTTTATACAAAGACCCCAGGGCAAGAGATTACCTGGTGTGCCTATAACACAGGAAGGCTGCTAGGGTGGCTGAAGCTCAATTTCAAAGAGGAAGATACTTCATAGGAGATGAACAGAGAGAAGTAAGGATGGATGGAAGTGGTGATGATAGGAATCACACACAGACTTTTTTATACCACTAGAAGCACTTTGGATATTACCACGAGACAAAAAAGAGATGTACAAGAAGATTCTGGGCAGAGAAGTGATATGATCTGACTTGCATTTTAAAAGGATCAAAAATAAGGTTAAGAAATTATAAAAAGAGAACATAGAAGATGCCACATAAGCTAGCTGCTTCTAGAGTTACTGACCTCTATTATCTTACTGGGATACTGGAGAAATCCCCCATTAAAAGAAAGGAGAAACTTATTAGTATCTCAAAATATGGCCTATAGGCCACCGGCATCTGAACCTACATGGAGGATTGTAACACATGCAAGTCCTCAGGCTCCATCACTGACTTCTGAGTATCTAGGACTAGGGATAAGACTCTTAATTTTATAAACTTTCGAGGTGCTATCTTTGAGAAACACAATGAATCAGATAAACACTAAGTTTCCTTCAAATTCTCAATTATAAGAAAGTATAAAGACTGAAACAGAACCGTGTTCATCTAAAGGAATGATTAGGATTTACTATAAATGAACATATGAATTGATTATTTTATTTTATTAAAGATGAAGTGACCTTTTATCCTATTCTCGAAAATCCTTACCCAGTTGTTTTTTTTCCCAGCATATATTTCCATGTTCTCTCCGTATTGTGGCTCTTCCAGTAATGTCTGGTATTCAAACATGAGGCGGGAGCTCTCCCGGAGGCGGCTACATTGAAATTGATGATACTGTTGCACAAGTTCCTTCACCACAAGTAAGAGACATTCAGGATTTGAAGGATTCCAGGAGGCAAGGTTCTGTAGAAGCCATAAATAAAAGACTAGTTAAAAACAAATTTTCATTCAATCCATTATCACATTCACACATCAATATGTACAAAAAGAGTAATAATAGTCTAAGAGGAACAGACGACTCTTAATTTGCGATAAACCCAAACATGAAGTCAGAAAGGTCTTCTGATCTTAATAGTTTCTCCTGTTTTCCAAAAGTCCTTGCAGAAAATCAAGGAGGAAATCCATCATGAATAAACAGAAACAGTAAAGTATAATGCAGGTTAGTAACAAAACAAGAGACCTAAATATCCTAGAAGACATAATTTTAGCCCTGGAAGACTTAATTTGCTTCTTATTCTTTTAAAACTATATATTTTTTCTATCCCTACCTAAATTCAGCATTATGTGCTAAAGTAATTCAGTTCAGATCCACAGACCATCTGTATCTGTAATACCAGATATAAATAAATGCTCTGTAAACACTAGAAATGCAAAGAAATATACGCACAATGATGATGGTGCAGCCTGGAAAAAATAGGAACAGAGTAGAGACAAGAGAATGTCAGCCAAACAGCCAAGGCTTAATAACCACAGTTTATCCATCAGTCATTCTTTCAAGTAATAAGAAAGGTTCCAAGAAAAAAGCAGCTAGTTCAGCTTCCAATTCAATCACACTAATGATTTTTCTTGAGGCAAAAGTAATACTTTGTTATATAGAAGTCCTCCTGTGTATTTCTCATTTTGTCACATAGAATATTAAAAAGATGTGTACTCAAGGGTTGGAACTTTATAAAATTCCTAATTTTTTATTAAGTCACCAAGGTCATTCTTTAAAAATGGCAATTTTTTTTAAGTAAGAATGTGTATAGTCCTACCAGGGTGGCTCACACCTGCGATCCTAGCACTCTGGGAGGCCAAGGTGGGCAGATCACCTGAACTCACAAGTTTGAGACCAGCCTGAACTATAGGGAGTCCCCGTCTTTAAAAATACCCGGGCGCTGTGGTGGGTGCCTGTAGCCCCAGCTACTAGGGGGACTGAGGCAAGAGAATCACTTGAGCCCAAGAGTTTGAGATTGCTGTGAGCTATGATGCCACAGCATTCTACAGGGGTGACAAAGTGAGACTCTGTCTCAAAAAAAAAAAAATGTATGGCAGTGGAGAATACAACTACAATCTGATGCCTGTCTTAGTTAATGTTAAAGAATCAGTTTTACTCACCACTGCTTCTGCAATGTAAGTGCAAACATCAATGCCATAAAAAAAAAGGGAAATAATACCTTACTAAGATAATGAAAACAATTTTGACTATGCAGATCCCTGAAAGGGCTTCAGGGATCCACGGGGACTATCAACATTACTTTATATTGCCTCACGGACAAACCAAGCACAGCTTCTATCAAAAGAAAACAAAGGAAAGGTAAAGGAATACATTATTTAAAAAGAAAGTAACTACTTTATTCTAGTAAGTGGCTTGATTTCCAGAGACTAAATGACAATACGGAAATCACTACTTGCTCTTTCATTTAAAGGAAAAATATGCCTTAAGGGATGGTCAGTCAAATAAAGAATTGATGTTCAGAAGGAAAGGTAAGAGTTTTCAGCAGCACACATGGAATAAGAGAGGTATGCTAGTACAGAAATGATTTGATAAAAAGAGTATAAAGTCCTCCCTGGCAAACCTTCTGACTTCTAGAGCTTGAAATCCTTTTTTGAGCTACTCAAGACCACATTCAAAGTATCAATAGGATATAACAACATGGTATATACTATGATCATTATATAGCTTGTTATGCATTTTCTTTAGAGATTCTCATTAAATATTTAGAAATAAGAAAAGTATACAATATTCCATTTCTTGGTCAAGTATTCCTTTCCAGGCCTTGATTGAGTACTATACTAGAGAAATAAAGGTCTTAGTTGCCTCAATTTATGTGTATTGTGTGTATCTTATATATATCATATATCTATACATACATGATACACACATACTTTCTAAGAGATGGGGTCTCACTCTGGTGCCCAGGCTGGAGTGCTGTGGTGCTTTCATAACTTATTGCAGCCTCAAATTCCTGGGCTCAAGCAATCCTCCTGCCTCGCCTCTCAAGTAGCTGCGACTACAGGTACACAGCACCAAAGTGCTGGGCTTATAGGCATGAACCACCATGCCCAGTCTCAATTCCTTAATTCATTTTTAAATATATATGTGTGTATACATACATACATATATATGTGTGTGTGTGTGTGTGTATATATATATATATATTTTTTTTTTTTTTTAACCAGTCGTCACCCTGGGTAGAGTGCTGTAGCATCACAGCTCACAGCAACCTCAAACTCTTGGGTTTAAAAATTCTCTTCCCTCAGCCTCCCAGGTAGCTGGGACTACAGGCGCACACCACAACACCAGCTATTTTTTGTTGTTGTTGTTGCAGTTGTCATTGTTGTTTAGTTGGCCTGGCAGGGTTCAAACCCACCAGCCTTGGTGTATATGGCTGGCACCATAACCACTGTGCTACAGGCACTGAGCCTCAATTTGTATTTTTAAAACTTATTCATTTTTCTTTAGTTGCCTGTCAAGTACAAACCTATATCCATACAATAAAAAAAAAAAGAAGACATTTAAGTTGGCAAACATGCCTTACCAATTCAAATTCATTTCAAATGATTCAACCTAATTGTTAAATACACAGTAAAGATATGCCAACCAACTCCTTTCTGTTAAAATATGATTTCCTAATACATGGAAATGCGCTTGACCTCCTGGCCATTCAAGGCATATTTCACTAGAAAACATTTCCATCAAGAGACATTTAAGATAGTTAAGATAGACTAAACAAGATAAAAATTCTTCTACTGTTGCTACATGACCACTTTTGCTCCTTAGGTAATTTGTGATTTGAACAACTTTGCCTAGAAGGGATTAACAGTGAAGATATACAAGGTTTTAGTCACTCCCTAAGACTAGGACATATTTTAAAAACAGGTCTAACAAAACAAGACATTGTAGCTTTCTATTCTCTTGAGTAGGAAGGAGATAAAGAAAAATGCCCAAATTTCCTTCAGGGAAAGAGGGGGAGGAGGCATAAACTAGCTGGCTTCTTTACAAAGAGAAAAATAAGTATTTCTCTCTATTCATAAAGTTCTTTTTCTACTTACTTTTGGTAATGCATAGAAGAAATGTGAATGAGGATGGCCACCAAGAGTAGACACGGGGAATGTAATGTTATCAACAACAACAACAAAAGAAAGAGAATACAGATTTCAAAATGGGGAATGAAAAATTCACTAAGAGAAGGGGATAAGGTACAACCAAAGAAAAAAGACAAAAACAAAAGAATCAACTATCATTTTATTATATAGTGGAAACTTCAATCATTCTCATGAAAATATCTATAAAGCAGTTCAGAGAAGGTATTATGCCAATTGTTTTGTTAACTTGTTAACTAAAGGGACAGAAGAACTTTGTTGATAGACAACCATTGGGACAGTGTTAAATGTAAATCTTCTACCCCTCCCTCCATTCAGCTCACTAAAGTATCAATGTCTAACCAAAATTGGCATCTGCCTCTTTGTCGTCATGACAGAGCTGACGATCAACCTAATTGTTCCCTACTTTGGCTCCTCTGGCAAGGCTGCCTGACATTAGGAATGCTCCCAGCTCACATTTCTCTCTCATAAATACATTCCACATACATTACATTATATTCTCAAATCAATGGTTCTGTAGACTTGAACAAGCCCAACCAATATTCAGCTCCTTATATAAGCTTCCTTATGTCAGAAAGATGGTGAGGGCCTAGCTCACCCTCAACTTAGGACTCACTTAAAACCAGTTTTTTTAGCCACACTGAAGCAAATTCAGATCCACACAAGGAGACCAGTAACTGGGCAACAATGTAGTAGGTGCATGTCTTTGGGAAGATAAAGGAGAACAAAAATGAGACCTAGAATCATTACTGCCTAGTAATAGAGGGGTAAAAAAAAATCAGCAAATGAACAAATGAGACCTAGAATCATCACTGCCTAGTAACAGAAGGGTAAAAAAATCTTCTATGGGATAAAAAAATGTCTTTGATAAAAATAATCTCATGATAAAAATTTTCAATAAATAATAGGATAAACTACAGACATAAATTAGAAATATAACAAGAAAATTATCTAAAACTTCTTACTAAAAATTTTTGCATATCTATCTAGGAAAATAATAAAACAAGAGGACATCTAAATTGATTAACCATAGGTGAAAAGTATGAAGTTTTATCAAGGAAATATAATTCTCCTCATTTCTCCTTTTTTATAAAATAATTTTTCATTGAAAAAGTAATAAACGATCCCTCAGAATGGGAGAAGATATTTGTTGGTTATGTCTCCGACAAAGGTTTAATAACCAGAATCCACAGAGAACTCAAATGCATTAGCAAGAAAAAAAAAAGTGATCCCATCTCAGGGTAGGCAAGGGACTTAAATAGAAATTTCTCTAAAGAAGACAGGCATATGGCCTACAGATATATGAAAAAATGCTCTCCATCCTTAATAATCAGAGAAATGCAAATCACAACTACTTTGAGGTACCACCTAACCCCAGTAAGATTAGCCCATATCACAAAATCCCAAAACCAGAGATGTTGGCGTGGATGTGGAGAAAAGGGAACACTTATACACTGCTGGTGGGGATGCAAATTAATTCATTCCTTTTGGAAAAATATCTGGAGAACACTGAGAGAACTAAAATAGACCTGCCATTTGATCCTGCAATTCCTTTATTAGGTATATATCCAGAAGACCAAAAATCGAATTACAACAAAGATATTTGTATCAGAATGTTCATAGCAGCCTTATTTATAATTGCTAGGTCATGGAAGAAGCCTAAATGCCCATCGACCCACGAATGGACCCAATAAATTATGGTATATGTACACCATGGAACACTATGTAGCCCTAAAGAAAGATGGAGACTTTATCTCCTTCATGTTTATATGGATGGAATTAGAAAATGTTCTTCTTAGCAAAGTATCTCAGGAATGGAAGAAAAAGTATCCAATGTACAGAGCCCTATTTTGAAACTAATTCATAGCTTTTGTGGAATGTCATAACTTAATTATAGCCTTAGAATAAGGGAAGGGGGTGGGAGAGGGGAAGTGAGGGTGTGGGTGAGATGGGTGGATGAGGGGGGTGGATGGGGGAGGGAGGGTGATTGGTGGGGTAAACTCTTTGGTTTATCTTACAAGGGTACAAGTGAATCTTTCTAAAAGCAGAGTATGAATGTCTTAACCAATAACTAAGAAAATGACATGAAGGTTATGTTAACCAGTTTGATGAGAGTATTTCAAAATGTATATGAAAACAGCACACTAGAGGGGCAGAGTCAAGATGGCGGACTGCAGCCAGCTTTTTACAGAAGCTCCCATCCTGAAGGAGGCTTAAAGGACAGAAGTTTAGCAAGTTAGCTGATGGTTTGGAGCAGAGCCAAGAGAGATTGAAGAGCGCACTTCAACTTTCCTGGTGCGAGCTGCAACCCAAAAAATACAACCAAAAGGTACAAAATACACCACCAAGCAGACGGGAGTCCCCTCCCCCACAACAAGGGCTCACAGTTTACTCCATGTAAACAAGCGAGCAGAGTTCAAACTTCCTCCCACTCTATTCCACGGGGTAGACCCCCTAAAAACTGGGCCTCCTACCCCTGCTGGCGTGCCACGGCACACTCTGCCCAGGCATAAAACTGTAAAACTGTATAAAACTGTATATATTCCCCACCTGCAACATTGAACTCCGAGGAGTCCCCACCCACCCACTCTGAGGTCTGGAGGTTTGTGACCTATGGAATCCAGATTCTGGGGTATCTCCTTGAGAGAAGTGGAGTGGGAAAGGGATGGTGCTGTTCTGTGCTGACTGTGGTACAGGCGTGAGGAGATACCAATACAGCAGCAGTGCCATCTTGAGCTGAAAACTGACACCATTCCAGCCCTGTCTCTCTGGGCAAACAGAGGTTCCGGACAGCAGCCACAGGCAAAATGCAGAGAACATTTGTAAGTAATCCCCTTAAAACAAAGGCAGTGGGCGGGCAGAGGCTAGAATTGACACCTGAGTGTAAATTGCTATTTGTCTGCTGCCCAGAGCTGAATGCAAGGACTTGTAGAGAAATCTAACTGGACAGAAGCCTAATTTAAAAACCAAGGTCCCCCTGCCGAACTCAGATTTCTGGCTGATTTTGCCAGTCGTAAATCTCGGGAGCAGTGGCCTACTGGAGTGAATAGGGTCACAGACCTAGGGGATTACGAGTGACTGGGGGCAAGGTGGGGAAGAAGGCATTAAGGTTCCCAGACTAACCCATTTGCTGGGTGGGTCCCTTTGCCCTCACGGAGAGGGGCGGGCCCAAAACTGCTTGCTAGAGTCGCACACCTCATGGGTGGGAGAGAAGATCCCTGTCCTAGGCTCTGGCTCTGGGCAGGCCCAGAACTACTTGGTAGTGCCGCAGGCATCCCGTGGGCAGTGGCGGAGGAGTCCTCCATTCCAGGTAGACAGAAAACAGCTTGCTAGAGACACGCACACCCCACGGGGGCCAGAGGAAGAGTTCTCCGCTCCAGGAACCCAAGCTGGGTGGAGCTAGAGCTGCTTGCTAGAGCCACGTGTGCCCTGTAGGTGGTGGTGGAGGGGTCTACCACTCTGGGCGGGCCCAGAACTGTTTGCTAGAGCCATGTACATCCCACAGACGGAGGTGGGGGAGTTCCCCACTACGGGCTCCCGCACTGGGAGGGCAGAGATGGGCTTGCTAATGCTGCATGCGTCCAATGGGTGACAGTCAAGGAGTCCTCCTCTCCCCCCAACCTACTCTGGTGGGGCTGAACTAGGACTGATCTGATCCCTCCTGTACCCTGCACTACCTCTGCCATTCCCCCACCTGCTGGCTGCTCCAGGGTGCTAAACTAGGAATGATCTAGCTACTACAGTTCCCCTGTTCCACCCGTTGCCTCAGAGGGGCCGTACTAGGACTGATCCGGCTGCTGCCGGTCTCCTGCCCCCAGGTTGCCCCAGGAAGGCTGAACAAAATCTAATCCAGTCACTCACACTCCCATGCAGCTGCTACTGTTCCACTGCACCCCACTTCCCCTTGCACCCAAGAACTGGGAGAAGCCAAAAGATATACTCTGCCTGTCTCTCTGGGCAACCAGAAGACACCACCAACTGAATGGTTCTGCTAAGGCCTCCAAACAAGGTAAATACAGCATGGGCAGAATCGGCGGAAAAACTCTGGCAATTTGAATAACCAGAGTAGATCAACTCCTCCAAGGGAAAATGGGGCAGATGCAATTGAAGACCCCATCCACAAGCAAATGGCGGGGATGTCAGAAATAGAGTTCAAAATGTGGATAGCAAATAAGATTAACAGAATGGAAGAAAAGAAGAAATTAGGACTTCAAGAAATTATTCAAAAGATTTCTCAAGAAATTATTCAAAAGATATCTCAAGAAAATATTCCACAGATGTCACAAGAACTCAACAATTTCACAGATAAAATGATCAAAGATTTTGAAACACTGAGACAAGAGGTTGCAGCCCTCAAGGATCTGAAAGACACGGTGGAATCCCTCCATAACAAAGTGGAACAGAAAGAAGAAAGGATTTCTGACTTTGAAGACAAAGCTTTTGACCAGGCCCAGGAGCACAAAGATCAAAAGAAATGGAGAGCAAAAACAGATCTCACTCTCAGAGAACTCTCAGACAATTCAAAGACAACTAACATTCGCCTTATAGGAATCCCTGAAGGTGATGAAGTTGCTAAATAAAACACTGAGGCTCTTCTTCATGAAATTATGAAAGAGAACTTTCCAGATATGCCAAGAGATTCTGAAATTCAGATAGCAGATAGTTTCAGCACCCCAGCATGACTCAATCCAAACAAGACATCCCCCATACACATCATAATTAACTTCACCACAGTTAAGATGAAAGAGAAAATTCTGAAAGCAGTCAGACATAAGAAAACCATAACCTATAAGGGGAAAGAGTATTAGGATGACTGCAGATCTCTCAGTTGAAACCTTTCAGGCTAGAAGAGGATGGTCATTGACTTTTAATCTCCTGAAACAAAATAACTTTCAACCCAGGATCCTGTATCCAGCTAAACTGAGTTTCATCTATGATGGAAAACTTAAATACTTTAATGACATTCACGTGTGGAAGAAATTTGCTATAACTAAACCAGCTCTCCAGGAAATTCTCAAACCAATCTCCATAATGACCAGTGCAATCCTCCAGCACAAAAGTAAACCCACCCAGAAACTTTTGATCAAATTCCAACTTCTACAATGGCAAAAGGATTCTTATCAATAATTTCAATCAATGTGAATGGCTTAAATTGTCCCCTAAAGAGGCACAGATTGGCTGATTGGATACAGAAACTCAGACCAGACATCTGTTGTATACAAGGATCTCATCCTACCTTAAAGACAAATATAGACTCAGGGTGAAGAGATGGTCATCTATAATCCAGGAAAGTAGAAAAAAGCAGGTGTTGCAATATTATTCACAGATACAATAGGTTTTAAACCAACAAAAACAACCAAGGATAAAGATGGCCACTTTATATTTGTTAAGGGCAATACTCAATATGATGAGATCTCAATTATCAATATCTATGCACCCAACCAGAATGCACCTCAATTTATAAAAGAGACTCTAACTGGCATGAGCAACTTGATCTCTCCCAG